>VZTL01029620.1:37881-57071 GCA_013400535.1 Scopus umbretta
GAGAAAGCAATTGCACGTTCTTTCCACAACCACAAAGAGGAGGGAAAGACTGGGCACAGGCAAGATGAATCAGTGGAAAGTGAGATTCAAAGCCTAAAGTAATTTATAGTTAGCTCAGTTAGGAATATTCAATTAAAGGCTTTGAAATGCAGTGTAGGCAGCAATGAAGAGTTTGGCATCTCTCCAAAAGTAGCTGTACTCACACCCAGGACCAGGACAGTCTCAGGAGAGGTTAGTGGAATTAATGGAATTACTAGCATCTCCTCTCCTGGTCAAAAGTTAGTGCTCCTGCCTGACATACTGATTTATTCACCATTTAGGCTACTCTTGAGGCACATTTGTAAATGGCAATATTGAGTCTCCTTTACGTTCAGTTCAATATTCTCCATTTGACATAACAGCAGCCATGATAAAAATATGTGGCCTGAGAGTACATTTAGGAATATATGAGAATGAATCAGCAATTTGATTTCTCCCTCTTCAACCCACACATTTTAACTTGTTGGGTTTCCAGTTTGAATGTTATTACTATTTCATTAAGGCCATAACTATCTGTGTTCCGGTTCCTGAAAGCCTATCTGGCATAACGTTCAAATTAGCAGTAATGAGAAAAATATGCTCCTCCATCACCAAGTTTGTTACCTTGATGAATATCTCTCTGTAGGAAAATATGAAATGAGTTAATGTACCTGCCTATTAAAGCTACTTCAGGAGATGGCTGAACATACAGAGGTGGCCTATCAGCTAACGAGAAATTCAACCTAAGGCCCAAGGAAGAAATACAGATGTACCTAAAAAGTGGATTTATTACAGCTATTTCTTACAGCTACTCACAGAAAAAGCAGATGTCAGCAAAACTAAGAGTGCTAAAAGATCACACTAAAAAATTAGGCAATTTTGGGGCATTTGGATTTTGCGTATAAGATGACAGGGAGGCTTATATGCATTTTTTGTGCATATAAGGCTTTTTCTGACTTCCTTGTAGCTGAACTTAGATTATCTGTCACAGTAACCAAAAAAATCCAGCAGAAGACACTGAAACCATTACCTGAACAACAGAGTGAGATTTCTGTTTAGTGATCAAAGTCGCAGATGGAAACAAAACTTTGGGTAAAATCTGCCTTTGGATGACTATTTGTTTTAGAGAATATTATCAAGGGGATTACTGTTTCCAGAACTATCTAGAGAGGTGGAAATCAAAAACTATGTTATGGATATTAGTTTCCTTTTTTCTTCTGAACTTTTTGCAATGCCACTCAACTATTAGCATGTATAGATAGCTAAACCACTGTTTTATAATGGTAAGTAAATGTAAATTACTAAACTTATGTTTGCTTTATTTGTCCTTGCTGGGGTAAATATTGAGAAAAGCTGTTTTATCACTGAAAAATCAGTATTCCCACCAGCTGAGGAATTAGAAACTCCCATGCTTGCAAATATTCAAGAGTATCAAAAACAGTTTAATAGAATTTAGGCCATAGAGATGGGCACTGGATTTCTACAGAAAACTACTAAGTAGGGTTTATCTTTGATAAGCAAAAGAGGACTGGAAAGATCTTCCTAAAATGTTAAGCCTAGATCCTTCTTCTGCAGGCATGAAGACAGCTATTTGTAAACCAACCTCTTTTATAAATACACCAATCAGTATCTTTAAAGAGGTTTGTGGGTTGTTGTTTTTGTTTTGGTTTGGTTTGGTTTGGTTTTTTTGTTAGTGGTTGGTTTAATCTGAGTTGTGGCTGTTTTCATTTGCTCTTGGGTTTGTTTTTCTACCCAAAGTATTTCCACTGGAAACTTGTCCCCGGATGTGATGACTCAGACACAAAGAAAAAAACCCCAGTCACTTACACATTTTGTTCTTCTGCTAGTTTTACCTCATTGTGTACCAGCAGGATGTACTTATCAGCAGGAATCTTATTTTCTCCCCGACTCTCCTACACTATACAAGGCAAGGTTTTATAAACCCCTCTGTATTGTGGGCTCCGCTGTCATTTGAATAGTATTTAATTGCATGTGTTCCAGTCCCTTTTTTTTCAAGCACAAAGCCACTACTGAATGAATTATTCTAAATGAGGTGTCCAAAGTGCTGCTAATTCCTTACTGCCACTGGAATAACTTCCCTGGTGCATCCTAGGACCATATTTGCTTTTCTTCACGGCTGTTCCATGCTGTCTGCTCATACTTCTTGATCAACAAATAATACAGAGATACGTTCTCCTTTTCAGTTATTTCTAAGTAATAAGCCCACAACTTACAGCAAAATTGCATGTTATTGGCTCCAAATGACCTTTCATTGTAGACTACTTAGAATGTAATCCCTTTTCTATTATTATAGTTCCAACAGCCTTTCTGAATGATATTCTTATGTTCCCCTGAGCTGCTTATTGTGGAAAAACCTCCCTCCATCTCCTGTTCTCCTGTCCTTCGCCTCCTACTCACAGTGATTTCATCATAAACTTTACTTGGCACTAAACTATTATTTGTATTACCTACTGCATTTTATATTATATTTTTTACCCACGTATTTAAATTATGTTATTAAGAAATGTTGGTTCCTCTTCTCTGGTAAGTAGAATTACAAATTCAATTATTAACTCTTCATTGTCTCTCAGTATTACATGGTCTTGTTCCTCACCAGGTAAATTTACACTCTTATATAAAAACAGATGTTAGCTTTAGCTTTTTCTGAGAGTACCTATCCCAGTTATTTTATAAACAAATATTGATTTCACCTCATTTGTGATAATACTGATGAGAGTTGGAGGCTGAATGCTTTCTTTTGGAAACACACCAGTTACATCGTAAAGGAAATTGTCAGTATTACCAAACACCGAAGATCTTGTTTCTTGCTGCAAGCATAAATTTAAGGGTAATGAATAGCAATGCTTTTAATGTACCTTGAGACATGTTGTGAATCCTTGCAATAAGACAGTAGAAAGCAAACATAACCAGTACAGGATTGAAACAACACAAATACTCTGGAATATTAAAAATTGATATTTCTTAGCAGAGACAAATGAGTTCTGATATCTCTATGTAATCAAAAGACATTTATTTTATTTCACACAAAAGTATCCACCTAAGTCAAGCCAAGGACATGTCAGCTTTACCACAGCTGTCATTCTCCCTCTCATTTAACAGTCAAGGAGTTAAAGAAGAAAATCTATATGGGACTAGCTGCTCATTAATTGTGCACACAAACACACACATAAATCCCTTCAAAGCATATTAGCTTTAAAAGTAATCTCTTGTCACCCAAAATGGCACATGACCTTTGCAACATCTATTAAGAATAATTATGCATCACACATATGAGGTATCAACTGCTGACAACTTAAGGCTTTTCATTTCGATATACATTGGCTTTAACACACACACAATACAGAATGTATTTTATTTTTAAAGGAAATTAACTTTCTGTAGTACTGTTTTTGTTGTCACATGACCTTACAGAGTCATAGGCTTTGTAGACCTTAAAAATGGGAGTTTCCATCTTTGTCTTCAGCTTTCTATCCTGTTTGACAGAAAAACTAACTGTTAAACTAATTCATACATTGGACATGCTGAATAAGAACACTTATTGACCACATACTTAATTTTCCTACAGCTCTCTGGCAATCTGTTAGATTTTTACATCTCTCTGACACTTACAGCTTATTTGTGAACAATTCTGATCTTTAAGGAATAGTTTGGAATCAGTTCCAAGTTATTTAAATACTTATACTTTAAAAACATATCCCCTCAAACCAGATTCGTCTGACTGTACTAAGGCAACCTTTTGTTTCTGAGCATACCAGTTGAGCATACACAATTGGTAACAGAGGGGGGTTTAATTCAATTGTTGTTAGTTAATTTAAGTGTTTGGTCAGCACAGAATACATGTGCTGTTCATGTGGGGAAAATGTGCTGGCCCGAATATAATGTAAGTATGTTTGGGTGTGCATTTGCAGTCACATCTTAAACTTAAGCTTGGAATTTTGCCAAAATGGACTCACTTTTCAAGCAAAGGTTTGGTCAACTGTTGAATACACAGCCACCCTCGCAGCCTTGTTTTAGCCATTATCATTGGATAGGCACTTCTTTCTACTTCAATGTAATAATGAAATTCAGAAGTCGCATTTGATACTATCAAAACGGTACACCAGATTTCTCAAGTGTCCTTACAATAGAGGCATGTGAAGTGCAGAATGAAACAACATCTGCTTTCCGTTTTACTTATTAATACATTCATTTTGGTTTTAGTAGGAACAAAACAATCAAAATGCATATATATATACTTCTCTCAAATATAAACAGATGTGTGCACTTTCATAAGCATGTAATACAATACCCTTAGACTGTATTCCTTAAAGATGCAGTGGTTTTAAGCCTCTTTTGTTTCCTTTGCCTCTTTCTCAGTGCAATAATGCAATCCTCAGTGTTTGAGCACCAGACTTCAAATGAGAGATCTATTCAAAACATGCACAGACAAAATAAGTGGTTTCCTTAGTAATGGGAACTATGTGAAAGCCTCTGAAACAGCTCCTCCTCCAGTAAGCCATTATGTACATGATCCTTTCTACCCTCAACTTATTAAAGTAAAGATAACTTTACATTTAAAGAAAAATATCTAATGTGCACTCACAGCTTTTTGGTAGTGACAGAGGAGAGGGGAAACATTTACTGCATTCCTAATTAAATAGTTTGGTTTTTAATCAGTAAGGATGTTGTATGTTCCAGTGAACTTTTAATTAATTTTCTAGCTGTACAAGTTGAAAAAAATGAAATTGTGTAACTAAACTACTAAGAACTCCACTTCGTTACACATTACACTCCAATTGTTTAGTGTCTTTGATTTAAACTATCATTAGGTAACCATATTCTGAACACACACTGCGTATATCTACGCTGTTCCTTGTCACCACCAAGATAGCGTCATAACAATTACCCATGGCCACAGTTTGAGAATGATAGTGATGATATGGCAAAATTATCGTGGCACCTCTCTTAATCTCAGAGCAAAAATAAATAAAAGCAAAATGACATTCCGGTTCTAATATTTAGCTTAGTGACTCTGTTTGCACAGATTTCTAAATCTGCAATATAACTCTTGTGCAAATAGCTATGAAAAGTAAATAATCTAGAATTACTATTGTTGTCCATCCATTTTTAATATTAAACCACAATAAAATGTAACAAAATAGTATTGGTTTAGTTTCATTAAAAAAGGTAAGAAATTCAAGTCTGAAGTTCTACCCTTGAGAAACATGCTGAGACTTGCCATATACTTAAAAAAATAAATGTGACATTATCAGGTAAAGTGGCTGAATTAAAAAAATTGATTAGTGGGAGAAGGAGGATCCCTCTCACCGATCATGTTGCATTTGCCACACCACATAGTGTTAACAGAAAAAGGGTAAATCTGTTTCAGATAAAAATTCAGTAAATTCTCCATAGAAAGGAAAACAGATATGAGCAAAGAAATGGAGAAAGTCCTCTCTATAAGGACAGAAAGTTCAAGATTTACTGCCACCTGTAAGAATTATAACAAGTCACAATCAGGATGAAAATTCTAGGTCCTATTTTCAAATGATTGCCGCCACCATTTTCTTCAACAACCTCAGATACAGATTAACTCAAAGAGCCATGACACTGAAAGGTATATCCATGCACATACTGGGTCCCATGAGCAACAAGCAGATCCTTATGAAATCAACAAGGGCATCTCCATCTTAAAGATCTACCACTGAGAAGATCCCAATAAATTATATCCAATTACTACAGGTTACAAAAACTGAGATGTCACCACAAGTAAGGCATAAACATACTGAGTTGAAATCCGTTTTAAAATGGAATACATACACTGTGCTTGAAACCCTCTTTACAGATCCCATATTTCCTCTACCTAATCCAGCTGCACATAAGGATTCTCTAGCTGCTTTTCACCACTCCATCTTCATTAAGTTTCCCACACGGCATAGCAAGGTTGTGGTTGCTATGCGTGACTCACTTCCAGCCTTCAGCAGATGCTGGTATGCCAGAGATTCTTGCCTATTAAAATAGAGCCAGGGATGAAAATTAGAACTTGGATATCACTCTGAGTTAGACCAAATTGGTATAAAGCACGTTAAGATTTTTTACACCTCAGGCCATTCCTGAGGAAGGCTGACAATAGCTCTGGGACCTATAATGAGGAAAGAGACTATTGCTCTTGCCTGGGATCTTGTCCTTTCTGTTTTGTAGAACACAGTTGTTACATGAATAGGTGAATTTGCTGGAATATGCAAAATCCCCTTGATCACCAAGATAAGCATCAGCTCATCACCACTGCTTTCATTCATCCCCATCACACATGACTGAATTTGCCTGTACTACACGACTCCCTTTACTACACAGTTCCAGATTTTGCTAAGTCATATAGCACCTACTACCTACATAGCTTTTAATGAAGTAACTGGTGCTTTGTATAGACGTGAACTTTTCCTTATGTGAAATTCTTTACAGGTTCATGGCCTAGATTTGTTTCCATCTGCTTTATCTCTATTCTATCAACACTAACTCTGAGATCTGATAAAAGAAAGTTGGTAGCAGGTTAAGTAATCTGAGCATAACACTTTCCATTATGAAGTACAACTGTATTTAGAAACTTGAACTCATTGTTGGCAACAAGCCTTTCATCTTCAAAAAAGACAAGGAACTAGAGCTAGAAATGTTGCTTTTGCTTTTCATTGAAAAAATTATTCCATTTCAGAGGGATACACATTAATAAAAGTTACTCCTTGCTTGTATGGAAGCACAGCCCTTAGGAAAATGTCAATATTTAGTTGCCATAATATCTGAAAATGCTGGCATGACAGTGTCAGGTTGACAACATTGCACTGAAAATGCTGGCAGAACAGGGTTACATGAAGTAGTGGCACTTTTTTCTCTCTTTCAGGCAAATCACTCAATGACAACTGCCTATAATTAATAAGTCAATTGATGAAGCCACAAGACAGATTTCCTTGAAATCTGAGCAATTCTGGACCTTCATTCAGAAAGGAATACATCCCCACACCTCATATGGAAAATACACTAAGGCTATGCTTTGCAGAACTGGTGAGAATTAATCTGTCAAACACCAGCTCCTTTTTTTTTAACTCTAAGTGCTACAAGAAGAAAGTGCGAAGAGCCACCACTCAGCCCTCTTCCTCGTAGTTACGGTGCCTCGGAAACCAAGACAAGGGCACATGTAGTCATAAGCAACAAAGCTATTCAAAAAGTGTCTGCTTTTTTACACCTCAACATAATCTGTATGGATATGCACTTAGAAAGAATTTTTTAAATTGTCAACTTCTGATATAAAGTGTGTCATCTTAGAATTTAAATCAAATATTTGTGTTTTTTTTACTTTAACTGCATGGTATTTATTTCACTTTTTAACTATACTTGCCGCATTCTAAACACAGCTGTGTCCTCAGAGACTAGAAATAGTAGAAATGGTCACTGTTAACTCCCTGAACCACAACAAGCCTACAGGATATTAAAGCCCAAGGATGCTCTGCTTTTCTATGTAATGAAAAAAGGAAAAAGTTTTTAAATCCTCTTCCAATTCAGAGAAGAATGCAGGTACAGAACCCCTGTATTTTAATAACTAAGGTATCGTATTAATTGTCCATTACAAACAAATAATTACTTGGTTTATTTTCATGTGCACTCAGTAATCAGATAAAATGCATGCTAAATAAATACCTGGAGTTAGCCTACATTACTTTCATCATCTCTCTATCAGTCTGAGATTTTTTTTTTCTACCCTGTAACCTAATAAGCTATATATATAATTCTGGAGAAATAGATTACATTGCTATTTTAAAACCACCAAGCATCATAGTGAAATCAGCAGGAAAATAGCTTAATAAACCTTAATCATCATAATTGTATTGGTTATAAAATATATTTTTCTCCTGCAGATAGTTTGGGAAAAAATATTCTTTAGCATTAGCTAAATTAAAAATTCAATTATTTCACTTTTTTACGAAACAGACCTTTATTATGTTATAATAACATTTTAACTAATAAGTAAATGTATGCCTATCGAGGAGGTACTTTAATTGCATATAAAGTCTATCATAAGAACTCACTTTCTTTATGCAAGTACACTTTAGCTGATTTAGTTATTTAGCCCTCTAATTACACAGTCCATACCAATCAACCAAAATGAAGCACTTCTATAATCTTAATTTCACATGTCAAATCACTGAATATGTTTTTGCATGATTCTCATGTTAACTAGAAAACTGGATTTTGAATGAACCACAGTGAGTACATGAGGTTAGGGGCAAAGCCCAAGAAAGCTTTCATGTAGGGCAATGGTATACCCTACCTATTCCCTTTTCCTCAGATCTTCTGTTTCTCCATTGGTTGGAATAAAAGAAGTGGCAGTGTTTAGTTGGCTTTAACAGAACATTTTCCTACTTTTAGTTTTGCCCACACTTTTTGAAGTTTTCTTCTCTCTTACTCCACCCACCATCCCACCCCTGTAGCGCAGGTTTACATCTTTTGTTTGAGGTAGTTTGGGACTTACCGCATCAGGAAGGATTTCCATTTTTCCTGTGGGGGCTAGCAGTCTTACTTTTCTGGCTTTTGGTTGTGCTTCCTTAACACAGCCTGAGCACTGTCCCATCAGACAAGGGCCATTACGTTGGGCAGCAGGGAAGGCTCATAGGTTCACTTTGCGAAGTTTACAATTTTTTGCATTTGCAGCTCATGGTGGTGAACATTAAGTACTATCAGAGGCTCCAAGAGCCACCTCGTGGGGGTAAAGGAGAGACAAGGTTTCACCAATGAGCCCTGTGGCTACAGAAAGGTGATGTGATGTCTTTCTAGCCTGAGGTATTCCCTGTTGCAACCCCAGGCCAGAAGACCTGAAAGGTAACCAAAGATGGGACGGTCACAACTGTTTTAGTTACACCTCTTTAATTCGTGTCAGAAAAAAATGTAATGCCCATAATAAGAGCATGGGAGAAAAAGGCCTTCGCCTCCTTGGCCTTCCTCCCACCCTAGAGTATTTAATGTATTTGCAGTCTGTCACTTAAATGACATTATTTCATATATGAGGCAGTCCTACTCAGTTACATGGAAACTGAACAGTACTTATCTTTAAAAAATTTATAACGTTGCTCCCCATGCTTAGTTTAAATGCAGTATTCAAAAATTTGAGGCAGAAGGGAAAAAAATGCTTTATTACAGCCACAACAACGTGAGTACCAGTGACTCAAACAGGACTGGTTTTGCAAAATTTGTCCTAACCAATTATAACAAATTGAAATTTATTCAGGAAGTTGTCATTACTTTAATTCAGTTTTCATAATAAGTGATTTTATGAAGTGTAAAATAATTTTCTTACAGAATAAAAACAAAAATAATGCAGTCCACGATCTCAGACTCAAAGTGAATCGAAATGATATATAGTATTCATAAAATAGTAACCATTTTATAATAGAATTCTGGTGCTATTGCTATTGCCAAAAGTACATTGACTTACATTGTTTGCTAACCTTCTGAAATTTTTCATACTATTATTAGGCAGGACTGTGAGCCTTTCTTCAAACAATGCACAAGAGTGTGAAATCAGAAACACATTTCACTTTAATCCACTAGAGGGTGGCCTGTCTCAGTCAGGGCTGTAGTACTGAATTAATACAAGATTCCCAAAATTTTCTTCCTTTTGACCTGTTGACAACCAACCTTTTGTATTTCACTAGTGTTCATCTTCTATTACAGAGTAATTTCCTTTAAATAAAAGAGAATGTACGATAAAAAAACCACCCTCACAACATCTATCTCATGTATTGTTTTGTATATCTAGGAGAAGGAATGATATATACCAGTGTATACTTCCCTTAAATTGAAAAAAAAATTTGCTAATTATTTTTCAGTTTTTAAAACCTTCATAGTTTGTATGCCCTTTGTTCATAGATACAGAACAAACAGAAACAAAAAATATTCACCAAAGAGTATGGCACAAAGGGAGAAGGGAGAAAGGAAGGAAGAAGGAAGGAAGGGAAGGAAAAACCTGTGCTGCCCATTGTTTATATAATTAGTTGGCCATAAAAGAGAGTCAAGTACACAGAGATTGAAAGAAACTGACTTTATTTAACCAACCCCTTCCTCATTTTATTTTGAATTTTTATTTCTCAGAAGTATGTTTTACTGCTCTTACTTTCTAGTGATAAACATATGTAATAAAATTTAAATTTTATAACATTTGGAAAAGGAGGAGTATGAAAAATCCTTTACTTTCTTAAACTAAAAAAAAGCAGCAAAACTGGGGGAGGGGGGGGAGCATTTTTCCTGAACAGTTTCAACATGCAGTATCCTCTGAACTACGGCAGCCTTTACAGAACTTCGGTGATCTCTAATCAGTTGTTCTGAACACAGATAACGTCCTTATATAGCTTAAAAAAAAAAAAAAAAAAGTGGGATTTAAACCTCCCGAGCTGTTCTGTACAAACACAAAGCATGCCCTGTAACTCCCACAAATCGGAAGAGATCTCTGGAAGCGTGCAAAGGCTTGTTTCGTGTATCCGTACCCAAAGCAGCAGTGTCACGTAACAGACAGCTTCCCACGGCCAACCAGGCTGGCGCAGCCGCGCACACTACGCGGCATCTGGGCACGCCGAAGCATTGGCTCCTCTCTGGGGAGTGGAAGGGGCTCAGTTATTAATGACCGCTGAGCAGGCAGCACCATGTCAGTGTGACAACCGAGCGGGTGAACGATGCACCACTAACCACCATGGAAACAAGGAGAAATAAGCAGAGCTAGCGAGCATCTCTCTCTTTCTGCTCCCCCCACCTCCACTGGATTGCGAGCCTCAGCCAGCCAGGCAGCAACAGCGCTCTGGCAAATGTAAGGGATCTCAGCTGGCAGCACAGAGAGTCTCTCATATTGTAGGATACCAATAGATACATCTTTGTATTATATACCATTAGACTCAGGCACGCACGCCGACTCACACACGCACATACATGTATACACATCTATTCAGACTCTGGCTTTAACACAAGTATGTGGCTACCTGAAGTAAGGAATCAAAATTACCGAGATGCAAGAACTCCTCCAGCTCTGAAACTACTCTTATTATAGGGTAAGTTCCTCTTTATTTCCAATTTTATCCTGACCTTTATCTTAAAGTGTAAACTCTTTCGCCTTTCTCCTTTTTCTAAAGTTATTTTATTAGCGTATTTCCACATTTTACTTTCTGAACAAAAATGCAAATGCAATTTGCTTTTTGTGCCAGAGATAATCTAAATGTGCTTGCAAGAGTATCAGGTTTGTGCATTTGTTAGCTTGAAAGAACATCAAAGGGAAAAAAAAATATAAAGGGAGAATGTTTCCTCTGATGTTTCAGATGCAAAATCAAATTACACAGTTGCTCTGTGTTTTGAAACCAATAAAACGAGATACAGGACAGCCTCCTTTCTTCTCTCCAGTGCTAGGATTAAGGAAATGCTGTTTATGTCAGGACCTAAAAACCACTGAGCAGCAAGGCTGAATGAGCATATCACAAACAGTTATTGAATTTCTGCCAGGCTACATCTTAAGGATTGTGGCAAATGACTTCACTTAAAAACATCCCTTTTCCAGTCAGAAGGGACAGTGTGAATGTCTGATTACTGATGCAGCTGTAACGGACGTGTTAGGTAAAAAGGATCACATTAAGCAGAAGAGTTCTCATCTTTGGTAATTAACAGGATCGCAGCAGGGTGCTTCTAAAGTATATTTTCATGTAAGGAGACTGTTCAAATCCATCACTATAAAAGCTTTGCTTGTTTTAGTACAGGAAGGCTCAGAATGGTCTTTGCTTCCCGTGTCTTTATTTTCACATGTCTAGTTGGAGTTTTTGCCGAGCACTGCTGTTCAGAAAGAGAAGAACCCAACACAGGGGGATGAAAGGGGCAGCAAATGCAGGGAGCTAGAAAGACAGACAGTGATTTTCTATTTAACCAGTTTAATCTACATAAAATTCCATGCTAGCACTACTGTTACCTACTGTGTTTGTGTTTATGCATGTCTATGTCATTTCTTTCATGCAGTGTAAGAGTACCTCAGTATCCCTTCAGATTTCAGATCCCTTTACACATTCAGTAAAGTCCATCAGCATGGATCTGTGATTCATGCATCAGTGAAAGGCAGAGAGATATTTTACTTTACACCATGAAAAAGACAGGTTAGCTGTCTAATGTGTGCTCAAAGTGAAAAAATACAACCTAAATCTTCCTGCATGTTTTTGTTTGCTTTTTAGAACACCATGTCTGTATAAAAACCAGCTCAGTATTTACATTATTTCTCCTGCCCCTTTTTCTCCCCCTACCCCCTCACTCCTGTACACCTTGGAGAACATTATAAAGAATCTGTTCCTTTGCAGCAATGCAATTATTTGCTCGTAATTTTAGAGTTACTGTGTTTTGAGAAACAAACATTGTGAAACAACCATCAACAGATAGCCAATGGCTGTAAGCCTGCCACCTTTCCATAAATGTCAGGAAACGGGTAGCTTAACAATAGGCACGGTGAGAAGTCAATTAATTCAGGTGACCTTTCTAAATGGTGACAATAAAGCAGCTCTGACAATATGCCACAGCATTCGATATTTCCTCTGGAAAATGAATGAGCTTAAGAAGAGGTTTCCTTTTCAGAGTACAAAATGAAAGGTACTGAAGCATTAGCTCCTGCTATTGGCAAGCTTGCTTCCTCTGTTTCAGATGGTCTATGAAATCTGGTTAAAGCAAGCCGGCTTATTTTATTATGTGAACAACAATCTCTCGTTTAATTAACTAAACATCCTGTTTTCACCCACATTGCATGTGCATTTTAGTTGTTAAAACAAGAATTTCAAGCTACTGGTTTGGATTTTTACAGAATATGCTATACAATAAGGGGAGAAAACCTGATTCTGGTCTCTTCATGCTATATGCAAAGGACTACTCAGATGAAACTTTTTCTATTATACATCACGGTACATGCTCAGCTTTTCTGAATTGTTATCCTTACTCATTTGTAATGTAAAAATTAAGTAAGTATGAGTAACTTTACACTAATGCATATTGGGTTTTGTCACACAGACTCTAATGCGCTACTTAAAATACTAGACAGATCTGCCAAAGAGTTTCAGAAAATGTGGTCATTCCTATCATACAGGTACAGAGAAAATAAGCTGCAGATGGATCCTCTGAGTACACAGCACAGACATTCTTAGCCAGCAAACCAGTCAAAACGTATGGTGACTGTATTTTGGTTAATACTCCCTCAAAGCTCCTGCAATAATGTTGTAGTGTCAGACAATGACTGGCTGATGTTGTTATGGCAACACAAAGTACCGCCTTTCAGGGTGGTAGGTCTGAGCATGACATCACAGCATGCCTGTTTGGAGTACCCAGAAGTAGGTGAGTATTCCTCTTTTGCACCAGAATTAGACCAAATCAGCTAGGCAATGTTGAGACCTCTAATGCAGATCAAAAATTTCATGTAGAATCTTTGTTAATTGATCAAGAATGAACAGCTTATGAAAATACTCATGTCCTGCACATCACTTGTGATCACTTGTCCCTTGACATTAGAGGACAAAATTAAGTGTTTGCAAGTGAGAGCAAACCATTTAACAGTGTTGGAGCCACTTTTTTTTGACTCTTACCCCTGATCTTTATTATACCAATAATGATTCTACAAGCAAACCAAAAGCTTTGCTGCTTGGTGACAACCACTCTAACTTTAAATGGCTGGTGTTCAATAGCCAAATTTTAGAGCACCTAAAGCAATAGAAGAAGATAAGCAGTAGAAAACAAAGAGTTTTTCAAGACAAGCTCTATCTTGCTTCTGAAAGAAAAGTCACCACAGAGAAACAATGAAACCTTTTTTTCAAGTATAGGTAGATGTTTTGAGTGAGTTATGGTACACCAATGTTTTAGTTAATTCATATATCCTTCCTTCAGATAGTACCATAAAAAGCTGAAGGAAAAGAAAACTCTTGAGTGAGACATTGTCAGAAACTGTCTTTGTAAACCCTTCCACTTTAAATTCCCAAAACTCTACTTAATATCAACTAGCAAAAACTGACAATGAAAACCTAATTTCACATGTAGCACTCAAGAAACTATTTTCTGAAGACCAAAAAATTGACACTTTCTAAAATGTGAATTTTTATTTTGTTTTTTTTAACAGAATAAGTCTTCAAGCCCTCATACTACTTCAAAAAGAATATTAATTCTCATTCTAATAATACAACAAGCAATTAAAATCCTTTACTGAAGGGAAAATGCCAGTAGAATTTGAGAAGAAGCAGTAGTGACAAATGTCATTAGAAAAGTCATTAAACACATTAGTATTAAAAGAAAAATCAATACTTCTCATTACAACTGTAATGTAACTGTAAAAACGAATTAATGTGCCTTTTACTTATTTAACTGACCAGTCCAAAAACTGTTAAATGTCATTATTGTGAAACAACATTGTTCATAAAGAACTTTCCTTAATATTGTTGGTGCCAAAAACTTATTTAAACAAATAGTATGATTTTCAGCGTTACGCGCAAACTCTATAAATGATGTCATCAATGTTTCCACAATAAATTCATACCCTCAGCTGACCTGAACCAATAAAGTTTTATTAGCACGGCACATGGGCTACATTCATCTGTGCCAGAGAAATATCCAATATGGATGTCAATCAGACTATTGCACTTTGGGTTCTTTGTGGAGTAGCTGAGTGTGCCACCTGGTGCAAAAGAGTGTTTTCATGAGGGTGAAAAATCAAGCTACTTTCACAATTTTGCTTGATCCAATCACCCTCTCCTGACAGGATTTGCTATTCTTTATACATGGAAGACAGTGCTATATAATATATCAACCAAAATAAAAAGAATAGCAAAGAAATAAAAAAGTCAGCATGTGCACATTTTCTTCTTTCAATATTTAAAGACATGTTCTAGTCATGTGAGCCACAGGAAATATCATTTGGTAAATAGGATTGTATTTATCATGCTCATTTACTTCTATTTTATGATTTCTTACCTTTAATTTACAAACTGCTTGGAAAAACAAGCTACAGATATGCTCTCACCCCTAGCATTCCCAAACCTGCTTACTGATTTTCTGCAAAGCACAAACAAATGCAAAGAAAGTAAAATGAAGGGAAAGTTTAATTTCATAAACACAAATTTATACAGTGTATCCCTGAAACAATTATCCTTCATTTAGAAATATTTCTTCTTCACAAAAGATTTGTCTCAATAAAAATCACTCTCTCTCAGCTTCCCTATTCGCTGTAACTGCTTGGTCACAAGCAGTAACAGTCTAATTCGAAGGAAATAAGAAATAAGATCTCTGTATTCCCATTATTTCTATTCAGCTGCCATATTTTTTGAATTCATTAAAATATCTGCCCCAAATTTAATGGTAGCTTAACTCTACTGACCTCTGAATTAGAGCAGAAAAGAATTTTTGCCTCTTTTCTGCTCTCAACTCCCACAATCTCAGTCAAACTGGGAAATGCTTTTTGACAACATTGACAATAAAGAAATCATTTAGCAGTTCCCTTTCCTGCCTAAGCATCTGTATTTAGAGGTAAACACTGCAAAGCTGAATAAAATGCTACAGGGAATATTTTTTCAAAATATCTACTGATTATTAGTATTTCCCCAAGAGTCTTTTACTAGAGGGTTCTTGTCATGCAAATAACAACTACTGTGCCAGCAAATACTTTAAATACTCTAAATTTTTAATTTAGTATCAGAGAGGTATAAATCTTAAGTTTAGCTGTACCAAAAATTCCATGGACATCCAGCTACCAGCATGGAAAAAAAAAAAGAAAAAACAAAAAGAAAGGATTGTTATACAATTGTCTGTCTAGGGATCAGACAATTTCAGAAATTGCCTGTTGAACAAATTACAGAATAATAAACCAGAATAAACATCAGGTAATAGAACACACAACAAAGAGCAAAGTTGTGCACTGAGACATTTTTAAAATCACCACAGAATAGCCATCATCCCAGATAAGAGACGATGACTCTCCTAACAGTCAATTCAGTGAGATGGTCAGACATTACTAGGGCTCTTCTAGTGTGGTCTTGAGAGGTTAGAGGAAACCACAGCTGACAATCAGGTTGGTTAGCTTTGTCATCATGGTGCTAAAACAAAAAGTCATCCATATTCAAGACAGCACAAGAAATATATCCCTGACTTGAGAGGCACTTAGGTAACCACAAATGTTTAACTTGGTCCCTGAATAAGGATAAACACAATTGTCTCCTACTTCTGCTTTACAATACTGGCACATCTTTCCTGAAAATGGAGATATATACATGTCACTATTTATATCATGTTTATGTGATTTATTCTGTACTTAAAGTCCTAATAAAATTGTTCATCTTGACAGGAATAATTTTTATGTGGAAACAGAGACTTTTCTCAAAGATTTTAGCAAGTGTCACGGTAGCTGTAAATCGAAGGACTAGAGACATTCATTTCTTCACCCCAAGCTCATTCCTGTTGCCAAGTTCTCTCAAGTCCCTGAACTTCCTCTCCCCTCTGGAAAGCAACTTTCTCTAGAGGTCATGTCAAGCTTCAGCAATTTTTGCAGAGGACACTTAACAGTGAGCTAATTCACAGTGTTTCTACCGAAGTGCAGAATTACCTGCCGAGTTCCTCACACCAGCTGGCTCCATGTTGCAGGCCACAGAAGGAGCAGAGAGGCAGGAGAACCCGCTCCAGTGGGGGATAAGACTTCCAGAAAAAAACTCCTCCCTGTGCAACAACAGCTCCAAACCCACTGCACAGCACAAAACTGTTCTTTTTCATGAGTTCCATACAGAAATCAGGCAGTGCTTTAAAAATTCTTCCTCCCTTCCCACTCCCACTGTGTAAGTATGTTTCAGAAACAACACAATGAATTGATAAAGTACAGTATTTTCTCTTATCAAATTCTAAACAAATAAAAAAAGCCTTTTGGTAAGAAAAATAAAATTACAGTCAAGTGGTGTTTCATTACCACTGTAGCTTGAGGGACATTATCTGCACAACTCCCTTTTAATACCAGTTTATAACAACACAGAGCTGCTCAGGTTATCCTCTAAGCATAACACTGCAAGTTTATCCTATATATATATATTCATTGCATTACACCTTTTGGAATATATATTTCTTTTTACACAGGATGCACCATGTTAACTTTGAAAAAAGACAGCTGAGACTGTACAGCAGCTATTTCATGATACTCCCAGAATACAGTAATTTCACTACTTATGTCATTTTGATTTGTTTGGCCAGTTACTTGCTGGTAAGCCCAAATACAAAGCTAAAACTCTACAGCACTTGAGAGAAATGGAATGATTAATGACCATTATACCAGTTCATAGAGGTATCCTTATGAGGTGAGAGAAGACAAAATGAGGTAATTGCATATATAATGATCTGTAAAGCTAGAAATGTTTGTCTGAATAGCAATTTCACCCAGAATATATAATTCAGGTAACATATTGTTCTGAATGTTGCTTTTATATAGATTATCCAGTTATCAATATTGTGTCAGACAAATAGATTTTCGGTCATTTCATTTTTATTGTGCAATAAGAGACAAAAGGGATATTCAGCATATTACTCTAGGGTTAGACTTGAAACTCCAAAAATACATAAAGAAAAGTACTCTGCCCTCCAAGAGCAGCAGCTGAGCTCTGAACTCCACCTTTGCTGGGCAGAAAGCACAGGCAGTGAATCTATGAAACTACACAGCAATAGTCCTACATTTTTCACTTCCACAGACCCAAGAATAATTTGCATGTTTGGACACACATCATAAAAACCCTATATTCACTCTCATAGGAAGCAATCCCCTTAGATATTAGTGCAGAGTAATTTTAATATGATGAACTTAGCCTTATATTTCAGTGATGTTATCTGTAAAATAGTACATTTTCACTCCTAAACTTGTTACCAAGAGCCCATGGTTCAGAACAAGTCCTAGTACACTTGGACCATATCCTTATCACCACTGCTCTATTTCAGCAGCAGTCAGGGGAGCCAATGCATTTGTGTTCACACTGGTACGGATGCTTCCATGCCTTTAGAGCATAATAAAACCCAAATACCAGTTTTATTCCATAACAGCACACTTTCACTTTATAACACACGTTCTGTTACTGCTAACCACAAAAAAAAAAAAAAGTGCAAAGGGTATATTAAAACAAGTTTAAAATATAAACCAAATAAAATCTGATTAACTGCAACTCATACAATATCCATAATTTTGCCTTATTAGCCACAGATACTAAAGCATAAATTGCCCTCTCTTACACCTCTAAAGCTGTGCATTGCTGATGATTTCTGATGGGTTCAAATACCTCAATAAAACCAGGCTGAGTCAAAACCATTGGGGGAGCCTCAACTGAAATTGTTATCTTTTATTCCTTCTTGATTTTTTGCTAACTCTGTTTGTTTCCGCTTTCCCATTAACATTGTTTTAACAGAGTTCTGTGTAAAAGTAATTATACGAGAACTATCTGCTAAAAACAAACAAATGAAACTATGACCATTAAAATTTCCATACTAGAGAGAACTATCCAGCAACCTTTCACAGATGGTCCTCAGAATTGCCATCTTTGAGTGTAATTTTACTTCCATTTGTGGTAAATGGCAAAATTCCCATTGATGTCAACAGATGCAGAAGGGATTCGTAAATGCTTTTTCTCTTTGCTTTTTGGTGTTTTCATCATTTTTCTATCTAGAAATACAAAATTCATCATGTTGCTTCATTTCCACTCATGCCACAAAGTAAAAGACAAAAATAGCTCCTTGAAAATTTTTCTTCTTGTTCAGAATAATCAAAACTATTATACATATTATGGTCCAGCCTGTTTACCTAAAACATCTAGATGGACATTGAAAACTTTTGGAAAAAAACAAGATTTCTGATAAAAGGAAATCTACCAAGCCGGTTACAAAAAAAACTTGAAATCACTGTCCATACTGCCTAGAAAAGTTGGCTAGTAGTTTTTCAAATACTACATTCTGAGAGACACTGGCAACAAACCCAGTTTTCAACTTCTGGTCAAATGGAGTTTAATTAAACAGAATATACCAAACGTTTGGCAACTACTGTGCATTCTGGTTTGCCTCTGTGCAGAAACAGTAACATTCATGAACAATGAATAGCATATCATCAGTCTTGATGAGGAGAAGCA
>VZTL01029622.1:8554-19067 GCA_013400535.1 Scopus umbretta
TTTTTTTAATTAAAACCTTTTCCTGGTGTCTGACTACACAATTTCCTCTCCATTGTGACAGTTTCATTGATATAGAAGCAAGGCAAAAGTTTTATAAAAGCAATTATGACATCACAAATTTTGATAGGGGATTAAAAATATAAATTGCCTCAGGTAAGAACACATAGATCAGTTAAACTGCATCTAGAAATAAATCAGTCGAGCTACATGTACAGCTGAGGAATAATTGTTTGCTGGTCTCTTTGGACGAGTGGAAAACAAACCAAGGCAGCCTTAAATACTGGGTAACGTACTGATCATTGTGAGTTGTGTGTAGACCTCAGCAGTGTCACAAAGCCATTGTAAGGACCTTTCCATTGTAAACTCTGAAGTTGTTTATTGGTTTGTAAATTTTTGTGTGATTTTAAAGCTACTTGTTTTAATGGAATTTATCCTATAGCCTATTCTTTGAATGCAAAAACCTTGGCACAGTTGAAATTTGGATCTCTTTGTGTCTAGATGATGTTTTCTGTTAGTTTCCATGTTGAAGATGCAGGTTATTTTATAGAAGTAAAAGGCCACAATTGGTATTCTAGAAAAGATTCAGTGCTCTGTTTTCAGCCTGAAGTTTCAGACCTCTGCATGTTACTGTCAAGTTTTCCCTCTTGCAAAGAGTAAAGTGAAAGTTTATGGGAAGAAAGACACCCTTTAGTGGGCATTTCCTAACAGTGCAGTAGACCAAATTAAGCTTTTTCTCTGCATTAGGTATATTTTCGATAACACAGCTGTAAAGTCACAAGGGACACAGGAGGGTCCATTTCCCCACTTTAAGACAACCCCTAACCTGTGAGGGAGTGGAGGGGACCTGGTCCAAAGCACTTCTAGCACGCATCGCAGCTGCTCCTGGGCTACAGGAAAAGCTGTGGCAGAGGGAAGAGAAGTCCCTGTAGATGTGGTTCAGAAAACATTTGGGTAAGTGTTAGGGATCATGAATATTAAGCATACTTTCCCTTAAAGCCTAAGTAGTAGCATCTGAGTCATTGGGCACATAAATTTCTGCAGCTGTTACTCCAAATAGAACATACATGGAAGAAAGGAAGGAAAATGTTGTAACTACCTGGTCAATTATTTCTTTTCAGATCTGTTTTTTTATATTTCGGCATTTGGGGCTTTTAAGGTCTGAGCATTTTAGATTTCTATATTTGTGTGGTGCATCAGTGAGTAAATGTCAGCTGTTAAAAATGTTCAGGCAAGTAAAGATACAGCTAAGCACCTAGAACATTGATTTTCTTGTGCAACTCATTATTTAGTATGTATTTAAACATAAGCATACCGTATTCTATTTCTGTTTAAAATAAATCTGTAGATTATTCCTACAGGAAAGAAGATGATGCACTTTATGTATATCCTGATAATCATATTATCTGCCTCATACGTTCAGGGTATTTTAGATAAGTGTTTTGATGAATTGGTAAATTGGTCAAAGGCTCACCCAATGATGAGTGCTAAAAAGAGCAGTATTAGAAAGAACTCCATAAAAATTATAAAATAAAATGGAAGATCTAACTGTTGCCCATTTACAAATGTCAAACTGCATCTTTCTCCACTGTAAATCAAGGGAACATGTAATGTGTAACCAAATGTTTAAAAACTGTAGAATATTCTTTCTCTACTTCTTAATACAGATACTTAAAAATATTGGGGACAGAATAGCTGAATTTCATAGTTTATTTCTGAAAAATATTTTCTCTTAGGCTTTCGAACCGTTTATACTGGTCTTTCTCTTAGGCTCTGATTAAGTGAAGTGCTTAAGAGCACACTGAATATGAAGCATGTGTGTTCCAAATGGGCTGGTAAAGGGCTGTATTGAATCAAGTCTTAAAAGAGTAAATTCTTTGTTTTGCAAGATAGGTTGTATCCAAGTAAAAGAAACATTTCCCACGTAGAGTTAATGTTTAGTAATCTCCCTTTGTGGAACTGTTTTACAAATATCACAAATGCTAACAGTAAGAGAGAATGAACTCGTTATACAAAATGTGAGTATTACACAATTTTTAATGTGCATCTCAGCGAAATTAAAGGCATGTCAGATTTAGGTTTTTCAATAAAGGCATGCCACAGCCCAGGGGCTTGTCATGGCTGAAAATCTAGCGTGTGACATGCTTTTCTCTTCTCTGAGCGACACGCGAGGCAGTCCTACAACCCAAACTACAGTGCTGGCAGAGATATATCATGTTAGGCTTTTGCAGACTGCATGTATTTTGTGATCTTAAGGTACAAATAGGAGTATCAAATGGAGATAATAAAATTACAATAATGACTTCAGTGTTAGGTTGGCTTTATTCTTTGAGGTCTGCAAATGCTTTTTAAAATACATAAATCATGGACTCCTCTTAGTCAGTAACAAAACGTAGCTGTATGTGATGCAATTCCAATACAATACAACAACATTATTTTCTCTTGTGTCTTTCACACCAACCATATCCAAGACTGCTTTCCACAATGATCAGTAATGCCTGCCTGGCAGTACCTAGGAGATAGCAGCCAGGGAAGAACCTGGTCCAAATGCCCCGTGAGTCACTAGAATTCATTCAGCAGTGGATCTCATACAGGAAGGAGAACAAGTAAAAAATTCTGAAACACGGCAATTCCCTCATGCTTTAGTGAGATTTTAGGAAGGGAAAAAAGGGATGGCTGTCTTTCTCTGCTAAAGTACATTTTTTTCCCCTATTTTTGTAAAAGGAATTAACTCATTATGTTAAAATATTTAATCCCTGTTACATTCACAAAATTCTTTTGTTGTTGTTTCAACTGTCTTTCAGTTATAACAATGAGAAAACTTACTTGTAATAACCACAACCTTTTAAGTAAATGCAATTTTAAGTTCATGTCCCATTAACCTTTGTTAACTGGCAGCCAAAATAAGGCACAGTTTACAGTAATGATTCAGACTACACTATCTGTTCGACTTAAACACTGGTTGTAGCTAATCAAATGCGCATAGTTTGATTCACAGAGGGACAATGTAGATGCTTGGTGCACAGCCTTGAAGCCCTACAACCGCAATTTGTTCTTTACCACCATCTCTCCTCCATTCCAAGATGGCACTGCCTTTTGCTCTTATTTCTATACTCGCAACAGGATCCTATTGGTCATGACCAAAACTTGAAGTGTATTTAAAGACATATTTCTCTCTCCTAGTCTTCTTTGTGCTCTAGATCTAATCTTCTTCTCCTGCTATAGTTCTTTAATTACGTTTGCAGCACCTAAACGAAAAAGCTCTTCTCTTTGCTGATTGCCTCCCTCAAATATTTGTGGCAATATCTCTTTTTACTTGTTATTCAACCATTCTGTATAGATGGAAAGATCTTAATCCTCCCCAGGAAATTAATCCCTGTGTACTTAATTTGATTTAAATTCCTCTACCAATGCACATGTTAAGAAGTGATGTGGCAGCGAGCAGGCCATTGATTTAAATGCCGTGATCTGAGAGGGGAAATAGTACTTGACATGCACGATGTTGGCAATAGCTGCTTTTGTGTTGTGGCTTTCTGAATTTCACTTCATTAATTCACATCTTTCTGCAGTGGCAGTGTTTGTAAGTGATAGGAGTTTTCTCGATGTAAGTTATTGCAAAGCTTATTGCAGACAGACACTGGCACTTTTGCTTCTCCTCCTCACCATTTTTCCTTGTTGCCTCTAGATTGTACATTAGTTTGTTTAGATCTACATTATTTTATTGTAAACACTGACCACTTTGCTGTCCAGATTCCTGAAGACTGGAAGTTCTGTTAGTTTAATCTTGTAATTAACTGCAGGAGGGCAGTACTGATATAGGTTGGAAGCTGGCATCCACCCTGGCCTTCCTCTGTGCAGTCTCTTTGCAGGCAGGGTAACAAGGATGCCTTTACTGACAGAGTATGTCCAGTTTGTCTCTCTCTAATGTTAATAAAGGCAAGGCAAGGCCTTGGAGCGACTCTGATGTTTGCTATATAGTACTTCTAAAATGTGCAGTAAGTAGCATGCATTTACACTCACTGATTGCAGACATTTAACATTATAAATACTAAATATTCCTTCAAAATTTCTGCAGTGTGTCAAAATTCTCCCCAAAACTAGAGACAATGCTATTGTTGACATTTTTATGTTCTACTTGTGCCAGTCTGGGTGAAGTGAAAACCGCTTTGAAAAACCCTCCAAACCCAAAAATAGGTTATCAAGAGTTATCATGAAGTAACAAGTGAAACATGGAAACTTGTTCCTACTAGTTATGTAGGAGAGCTGTATATTGAATGCTACTTTGTAGAAGTTGTTGGCAAATATTTATTTTTTTTTTTACAATCTATTTGAAAAACAAAACCTGACCTGACCTGATTTCACTGTAGAGCAAAGGTTAAGTATAAGTTTAAAGGTAATGTAACTTGCAACCTTCAGTTTTTCAAAGGCCATATGTCCCCATACTGCTAAAAAAGGTGAAAATAAGAAAATATAAAACCTGCTTAGAAACCAGATGGTACTGTTCGCTTCAGCAGAAGGGGTCGTAATTCTCTTCAGATCAGCCGTCCAGGATATGAAACAAGAAAAGATGATTCATCGTAAAGAAAAGTCTCTCATGTTCTTGTTTCAGGCCTGCTTTTCGGCTCTCCCCCCATTTTGTCTTACTGTTTCCTTTTCACTTTTGTGAAATCAGCAAACCCATTATGCTGGACAGTAAATGGAGCACTGAGGGTCCAAAAAAACCTGCTTGCTTGCCACTCAAAAGGTTGTTTCTCAATGTAGAAGAAGAGTAGCCCAGCAGCAGTAGTCTTGGGCTGGTGTATGTGAATCATGCTGCTGTGAATTAGGCACCGTCTCCAGCTTTGCCTGAAGTGATGGGCTCTGACAGTTTACTTTTTGTATGGTGTGGTGGCTTGCTTTCGAAGGTCAGATGCAAGAATCAGCTCTAAGTGTTGTGGAGTGTGTTAGAAGTGTAGCCAACAGCTGGCAAAAATTTGAATGCATATTCTTACAACTATCTACATGATCTTTCTTTCTAATGCGTGGCATTTCATACAGTGTGTCTGCATGAAAAACTTTTCTTGCATTTGTTGCACATTGAAATGAGCAGCCAGATTTGACAAAACTTGAAAGTTTTTCATCATTCTTATGCTTGTTGAAGTTCTGCAGTGGTGATGGGTGAAATGGGAAAAGGAGTAGAGAACTAACCTAAGGCTTTAGCTTTGTGGGATGCACCTTGTTTTCAGGAAATCTGCTGTTTATTTCAAACGTTGAGCTACAGTATTTTTGGTTGGTTGATTTTCTGCTTGCACCATTGAGTAAAAGAGATCGGTAATAGGAAAGAGACAAAATGCCCAAAGAATCCTGAAGAGCTTACTGTAACAGCACCCTTAGTTCATTACAGGGTGGGCTAAAGTTGTGGAATGATAACCTGTCTCCCCAGTTACCACCATTCTGAGATCGACTGCATACAGTGACCAAGCAATCTTGATTTAACTTAATACACATAGAAACAGAAAGTAAAACTTCATTATAACTAATATCTATTGGGAGGAAGAGAATCAGGAGCAAGAGATTTCTAGCATTCGATGTACAGAAATTTTTTAAATAAAACTCCAATAAGAGGTTGCACATTTGAAGCATACTTGCTTTTCATACCATGGATTCCTTAGATAAATTTGGAACTAAAAATGGTTCATCTCAGGCTGTAATTAGAGGTATTCTTTCAGGAAACTGTTTCTGATAAAAAGAAAATTTTGGAGAAAAACTCTGTAATACTGAAATAGTATGATAGTTGCTAGATCATTTTTTATGTGCTGGACTACTAGACTATCAGAACGTGGATTTTACAATTATTTCAATAAATATAAACGATCTAAATGGAGACTTCTTTGTCTGCCATTTCCCTATTCCTCACCTGTAAGTAATATTCAGTCTATTTGTGATGTGTGACATACTGATTTTTATATACACTTTAACATTAGTTAAATTTCAAAAATAGGAATATTTTATATCCACCTGACCATCATTTTCACTTAGGAGAAATAAAGAGTTATCACAGTACTCTACTGCATGTGTAAATTGTATAAATTAAGCACTGTTGAATAAAGACAGCAGCTGGCTTCTGCTGTGACTTCAGTGGGAATATGTGGCTCCATGTAAAATGCATTTTGTTTGGACAAAGAGGTTACAATGGCCTATGGTAGTCCACATACAAAATAAAAACTCTCATCCTTCTCACTGAGAGCAGTTAATAAGAAAGCTTTTCTTGCTTAGATATGATCTAGAATATTTAGCCCATTATTTTCCATGGGAATACTTCCATAAATAAAATCTTGGTGGAGTGAGTAGTGACTGGACTTCTAATAATGAATCTTAAAGACGTTCAGAGGCTCAGAAAACCTCCAAATGAAGGTATTTATTAATAAGTAGTCCACGTTCTGGGTAAAAATAGTCACCATTTGGACACATTTTGACAAAAAAAAAAAGAGACAAATGCTGTCTTGAAACAGAAATTTGTATTAATTAGACTTCAGTGATGTCAGTAGAAGACTTCAGATATTTTCTATGATACTGTTGATCAAATACAGATTAGAATGACTGGAGACGAATTTTCTCCCCAGACATTGCCTTTAAATAGGATATTGGTAGTCTCTTGGTTGTTAGATATAAAAAGGTTTGCAACTAGGTTTAACTTTGTCACTGGATCTACTCCTTATGTGCACACCACTGTATAGGGAGCAAAATAAAGTTCGGTCTTTAAAATGTACAAGTATGAACACTGTGCCTCTTTTGAAGAGTATGAGCGTACCCTGGCAAGAGCATGAACATTGTGTCTTTGTCTGTAGGACAGATTGTGTCCACCCTGGGAGATAAATGAGAAAGCACTGGAAATTGTTCCTGGCTTCAAGCCACAGAAATTATTGTCAGGGTTTAGTAAGTGAAATTCCTTCTCCTGAATACATTGAGTGAAAAAAGTCACATCCTCATCAGCAAATGTCTCACCTCTTCTATTCCTGTATAGTCACCCAGCCACATTGCAGAGGGAGGACTCCTGATAAGAAAAAAGGAAGATCCTTGAGAGATAAGGCCCTCTCTCTCTCCAGGGGTTACCAATACACATTATCTGATGGCTGGTAATAGAAGAGAGAGAAATAGGATTGAAAAACAGTGCTGCATAAATTCCTCTGTCTAACTTGGACAGTAACATAGCCCAACAGTACCACCTGGTACCCAGACCTGTATTCAGACTTCCTAATCATTCCTACAAGATCCTGTCCAGAGGATAATGTTTTCTTCTTTCACCAGGAGACACAGCAATATGGCCCTTCCAGGGAAGTTGACTTGGTTTAATGGCTTCAGAAAAACAGTCTGATATGAGAGGTATCTGCCTTATATGGTTATTCTAAGCTTTTGAAAACAAGATCATTTATATGCTAATAAGATTTCCATTATTGCAACAATTGCTTTCTTGTCCATTAATTACGCACACTTTGATCAGTCAGCATTAGCACTGTGCATAATAGCTTTACAGATATTTAAGAAATGCATTCATGTTGTTAGTGTTTTTAAATATAGTTGTTGCTACAAATTAAGAGATTCCTTTTCCAGCTTAGAATATGAAGATAAAATATGATCTAATTTGAGAAGCAATTTTTTGTGTTAGCTGTTTTGCAATTATTAATACCTTTTATGAGTGATAGAAAGAGAATAGAATCTCCTTTTAAGTGCTGTATCGTCATTCTATCTGGAATTCAACATTGTCAGATCACTTCAATACAGTGAAAAACATCATAAATATTCATTGAATGCCAGTGGCAGAGAAGGAAATACTTTCTTATTCTAATACCAGTTTCATTTGAGACAGATGAAATAAAAGGCTTCTCATTAGTTATTTTGGGACGTTTAATACACTGTAGGAATGCCATACACTTGGACAATTAGCATAGATGATTGATGACAAGTATTAAAAAAACAGAAGTAACTGATTTTTAAGGGCAGCTGTGAATACAAGGTTTGCCACTATTGTACAGAGCAGTGCAGTTTGTCAACGTATCAAAAAGAAATTTAGTCCCATTCGATTCAGTGTGAGTGTGTTGACCGAGATAAGGAAAAGGTTATGATACTGGAGATAACTGGAGAAAATAATGGAATCTGTCATTTGTCTTCCTTCAGGCTTTCTAGATATTATTGCTGCCTTTCTTCATGTACTCCTTGCCAAGAAGCTAAGCGCCTGATGCTCAAATGCTTTAATTACGGAAGTGTCAGCATGAGCTTCCACAAATTGAGCTTACTTAGAACTTGTAGTGTTGGAACTTTTCTAGGAAAATGAAGAATACTGCGTCTTTAAACAGTGGTTTCTTTGTTTTCACATGAGTTCTCTTCCAAGTATAATACTTTCTAGACCTTGAAGGTCTGATCTCTCAAACAGGGCTGAAGAAAGCAGCCAAACTGATGAAATAACGGTTTCTATATTGACATTGACCCAAGAGGCTCTAGTGTATGAGGCAACCTGCTCTTTTCCTGGGAACAGGAAAATGGGCAAAGCAAGGGCTGGGCCACTGGACTTGCCTTCAAAGATCTTACCCTAAAAATCAGCTCAGCATTCTCCACTGAACAGAGTTTCAGGACTTCCTTCAGCAGGAGCTGAAGTGCTGCCAGCACTGATCCCAGGAGATTTGCACTGGCATCGGCTTGCTTGGTTGCTAGAGCACGCTGCTGGGGCTCTAACAGCAATTCAGCCCAGCTCAGCATGATTCAGGGGTATGGGGCTGGGGTACTGCTGTTGCGAAATTAATCTGGGGAAAGCAAACCTCAACTTGTGTCCTTTCTGAATAGAAGTTAGGAGAATTAGTGTGTATTTGTATATTTTATTCACTGACAAGTGCAATTATGAGTCAATCAAAAATTATCTGTTGTTTTGAGTGATATTCTGCCACCATCAGCCTTCCGATACACACAATTTGTTTTCAAAATTTAAATATCTGAATATTTTCAATATTTAAAAAATGTAGAAAATTGGTTTTACATTTTCAAAATTTTACATTTTCAAATTTAACATTTTCCTTTCAAATAAAATATTTTTAAAATCTGAAAATTGATTTTCAGTTCTTTTTCCATGTGAAGAAATTCTGTAGGTTTTTTCTTGTGTTCCAGCATTTTTGTACTTTGTTTACAGTTTATTCTTTTTCCTTTTTTATACAACTACATAAAGTAAGGGATATACCAATTTCAAAGTCTCTTATTATTAAATAACTGAAGTTTGTTATCCTAACAAATTATCAGAGGACAGCCTTCGTCAATGAGCAAGTGACAATATACAAAGTTTCACTACACAACCTAATTAGTAATGTCCACATGTAGACATCATGTAAACTACACGTTCATAAAATGTACTAAATCAAACCTCAGACTAGAAGTTCAGGGTCTCTGTTCTTTGGACTGTGCCCAATACATAGGCAGCTCTACCTCATGGGCAAGTCTCTCTGAGTGCATGGTAAACGTAGCAGAGTATACCTGTCTGGTTTTCACATAGTCATTTGATGCAGGGTCACGAGAAAAATGAGTGAAAAAGACAGCTAGAATACAGCTGTAGGAGAGGTGACCCCAGGCTGGACTGAACAGGCTAGGAGAGAGGACATCAATATCAGCTCTTGAACTTATATTACTGAATATATTCATTTATGCCTCATGCTAAAAGTAGGAGCTTTATTGATGCACCTTGTTGATAACATGGATTTGAAAGGCACTTTTTAGAGGACAATTAAAATATCATTTAGGAAGAACTGAAGGATCTTGACAGTTCCAGTAAGAGACACAGGAGAAAATAAAGGTAAAAAATGCAAGGGTATGCACAGAGGCAACTGTCTGCTTTAGACATACCAGAGGCATTTAAAGAGAATGTAGGTGTCCAAGGTTCAGACAGCAGCAGCCCAGAACGGTTCCTGCTCAGTCTCGCTTTCAGGACATCGAAATTCAATCCCTAGCTCCATTCTGGAACATGAAGTTCCCTATACACTTTGTGCACGAGAAAGGCATTTCAGACTGGGCAGGTAAAAGCCCACCTCACATATAATACCAATTTTTGTGGTGGAAAGGTAACTCAGCTGGCTTTTTTTCCTCCCCCTGTGGTGGCTCAGAGAATACCTAGTATGCTGAAAGGAGAACTACTTGTTCTCTACATAAATATCAGCCAAAAAACACAGGAGGAAAAGCTGTTTAATCCAAATCATACTGTGAGCCTAAATGTAAGTATATGGCCAAAAATAAGTGGAACCTGAAAACTATAGGAAAATTTAAAGTGATGAGAAGATTCAGGTTCAGAAGCAGTCTTTTGATGGGAATGATGGAAGTGAAAAACTCCCCATGCTGAGTTTTATAACTCCAAGAAAGGACTTAGGTATGAATACACCCCCTTGCAAATGCATTGATGGGTAGTAATTCCCTCTGATTCCCTCTGATTCTGCTTATGCTCCTCCTGAAGTCAGAACTGACAGCAGTACCTTAAAGATGCATACAAATCCTTTTTTTTTTTTTT
>VZTL01029622.1:19093-32183 GCA_013400535.1 Scopus umbretta
TTTTTTTTCTTTTGTCCAGAAGCGGTTTAACTGAGCTGAGAAAAGGGATTTATTAGACCAAGCTTGGTACCCTGGGAATCTGATTGTACTTCCAGACTCAAACCGATCATGTTTTGCTATGTAGATGCACCAGTTCACTTGCCTGGGTGCATCTGAATTAGTCCACGTGACATGGTTGTAGATATTGTGTTCAATATGAGAATGTTGGAGGGGAGAAAGAGAGAGAAATGTCTAGCCCTTAGCTGTTTCGTGTCATCAGTTGGACTTTGCACACTGCCTTGGGTTAGAAGAAAAGCAAAAAGAGGACTTGCTTTACTAATAACTTACATTTCTTCTCATTTCTGCAAATTAATTAGTGTGAGTTAAGGGGTGACAATGAAATATGATCTGTTGCCTTGTTTTCATCTCCATCACCATGTCCGTAGGGAATCATGAAGAGTTTACAAATAATACCCTTTTTTTAAAAAATGCACTGTTTCTCTGTTAAGTAAGTGTGCCTTCTAGATATGTCTCAATTGTTAGTATGACATTGATTTTAAATTAATTTTAGGTAGAGAATGTACTTGAAACAACAAAGTAGTTAAAAAATGTTTTTAAAACATCCACCACAGTGGGATGATATTTAAATGTCAGTAAGCCTTAACTTTAGTGTTCTGAAATTGTAGGAAAAGTGATCCCAAAGTAACACCATTACTCTAAGCATTGCTTTATGGAGTCTGAAGAGAGCTACACCTTTCAGAGCTCTGATATATGCCAGCTGGAAAGCTGTTCTGCTGTGTAGAATCTAATGGTATATGACGCTGATCACTCACGACTCAAAAGCTGAACTGAGCCTCTTCCAACATCTTTCGATTTGACTGTTTTCTGAAGAACATGGAGACTGCTGTCTTTCCTCAGCAAAACTGCTACAATGATATAAATAGAGAATCTTTAAAGTTTCAAAACTATGCCAGTTATATCTGACTGATTCGCCGCAGGCTGTTGGCACAGGTTAGAACAGCCTGAAGGATTAAAATGGACAATGAAAAGGGCTGAATTTGATTTTATGAAGGAAGTGTTGGTTAGACTTCCTTCCTGCCACTGCCAAACCTGTTCAAATCACCCTGCCCAGCAACGCTAATGGTCTTCTCTGCAGCTTTTGGTCAGAATTTGATGATGATGAAAGCATCACCTGGAGGGATGCAGTGCTAAAGAAGTGGAAGATGAAACATCTACTTTATTATCATCAAACATATCTGTCTTCATAAATGCTTTCTGATATGGAAAGCGATATAGACAAAATCTGAAATTTAAAGAAAAGTAATTCTAAGAGTCCTAGGATTAGAAATGGTTTATGCTAGGCTTTTTAGCTTTATAGAAATAGCAATCTTAAACATTATAGTAATCCTGAAAGTCATCAAATAAAACCAACACTACAACTGGGCTAAAATAAAAGGCTGTTAAAAGCTTGCTATAAATTTAGATGTATGAAGATTATTGTTGTTTTTGTTGTTGCATTATGAAATGGAAAAGCGGCCCATTTCAGTGACTGTCACTGGGAAATATATATTAGAAAGTTAATGTTCTGGACAGTTCTTGCCTGGAGCTGCCTTAACTTATTTGCCAAAGAAAGGTTTAAAATCCTCTAGTCACTAGAAAAAAAATCATGAATGTTGCATACAAGGGTTTGAGCTCCTCTGTAGGAGCTTGTACTGAGTAAAGAGGGAAAATCAGTGTTTGTGTTCTAGGCATGGATGTCTGTTCACTAAAACAACGGCCAGTTAGCTGCTTCCAAAACTCTTTCCTGATCAGCGGCAGCTCACACTTCTGCCTGCGGGGGAATTTTCAGATGTGGAGTAGCCATGTAACACTGAGGATGAGTCTCCCATCGTAGCCTTTTCTCTAGCCAGTAGCAAGAATCATCCGAGACTGACAGGTATTCATCCTTAAAACGAGATTTGTAAAGCTGTCTGGTCTGCATGCTTTGTTTTTCTTTTCCTTTCTCATTAAGGCAGTTTTGAGTGAAAGTTGCTCACTTAGAATGGTAATACTTGGAAGATACTGTGCTCAGCACTTACACGTGAATAATGCCAGTGTGCTCTACTTTGGATGCAAAGACCTTGCTAATAACATAGGCTGCCTGATGACTAGAAAGAACATAGTAAACCAAGTGATCTCCTGTGTCCAGCTAATGTGAGAGAGCCTGGGCAGGAAGAAGTGCACAAAGAGTAGGTACTGGCTCTTGCAGTCTTCTGGGTCATCATCAGAACAAATGAAATACAGCCTGTGTGGTTGTGCTCTCTGCTGAGATTAATGTAGTTTAAAGAAAATGGAAGAAATTACTTCAGAACATCATCTGAAATTGCACTGTTGAAGAGATAGCACTGCTGCTTAATGTGGTGTCCTTGAAAGGCTTTATGCCATCTCTTCTGATCCATTCCTACAAAAGCAGTGAAAAATCCCTGTGGTGGTGGAATATAATGTGCTGTTATGCTGTTTCTACAGACACACAGAGCTAGAAACTGAAATCATCAGGGACTTGACCTCAAAAGAACAATTCTGAACATCACCTCAGCACTTCATATTTACTTTTTAATACACACTGAAAGGGCTTGAGTTACTAGTCCCAGTGCTTCAGACTATTTCCTCTTCTTTTGCCACCCTGAAAGACAGGTTGTTTACATCAGTGTTTTTACACACATCTGAAAGAGATTGAGTCAAGAGTAAAGGAATTATTTTGCTGATGCTTCAGAGGCCAACCATAGATCAGGAAACTGGCTAAATATTAGTTGTCAGCACTCAGTTGCATATATCACCAGTCTTGAAAGTGTTTGTTGCAAACAGTTCCAGTGCCTATCATTTTGTTTCCAAAGTATTCAGAAAAGCTTGCAAAACAGTTTCTCAAGTATATAATGTTTCATTTTAATTTCTTTCCTGTGGTGATTTTAAACCTAAGACTACTAATGATGACCATATTTTAGGCAGCCAACAAAGAGCTTACATGGGCACTGGAAGAGATGGCTCACATAACAGAAAACGTCTATCACTGGATAAAAATGATATGGCAAGAAAATGGCAAAAAAGAACATCTGACTGCTTTGCCTTGTGCTAACTGTGAGCCTAGCTGTGTGTATAAAAGCACATTAATGAGTGACAAAGCGTAAAGGTTTCTTCTTTCTTCACCTGCAATGGCCAGCAAGTGCAATACTGTTTGATGCATGATTTCCTGGCTCGTATCCTTTTTTCCCCACCTTCACCTGCTTATGAATTGCTGGTACCTTGTCAGGAACATTATTCCCTTAGACTTGCTTCTGTGTGTGAAACAGAGCGCTCAGGTGTTCACTAATCATATGTCCTGGTTTCAGCTTAATTCAGAGTTCATTTTCTTCCTAGTAGCTGCTATAGTGCTGTGTTTTGGACTTAGTATGAGAACAATGCTGATAACACGCTGATGGTTTAGTTGTTGCTCAGCAGTGCTTACACTAGTCAAGGACTTTTCAGCTGGGAAGCTGGGAGGGGGCACAGCCAGGACAGCTGACCCAACCTGGCCACAGGGCTATTCCATACCATATGGCATCACACTCAGTATAGAAACTGGGGGGAGTTGGCTGGGGGGCAGCGATGGCTGCTCGGGGCCGGGCTGGGCATCGGTCAGCGGGTGGTGAGCAATTGCATTGTGCATCACTTGTTTTGTATATTCTTTTCTCATTACTATTATTATTATTTTCTCTTTCTCTGCTGTCCTATTAAACTGCCTTTATCTCAACCCACGGGTTTTAGATTTTTTTCCCAGTACTCTCCCCCATCCCACTGGGGCAGGGGGAGGGTGAGCGAGTGGCTGTGTGGTGCTTAGTTGCCAACCGGGGTTAAACCACAACATCATACTTTTGCTTCCTGTGCAGAAAAAAATACTGTGATTGTGCTGTCTTATTTCAGTATAGCTGTGTTAAACTGTGTGTATGCATCTAATACTAATCTAGATCTAATAGTCTAACAGCTTAGTCTGGGCTTATATCATGTCATTGTGCTGGTAACAGCACACTTTTGTGCAAAGACAACTGATGACGGAGGATGCCGCTGAGATGGAAGGAAGAAATTTCATCCAAAGAAGTTCTGTCCATTCCCCATCTGATTTCTGCACTTCTCTGAAAAAAGAGATGAAGTTCTGCCAAAAATATGTTAAAGTTCATATAGAAAAATATTAGTTAGAAATAGAGGCACCATTCTACACAGCAAGAGCATCTGTGTTTCAGTTATTGAGCCTTCTTCAGCAAATAAATAAGAAAATTGAAAAGGGGTTTAGAGAATGAAGACAGGCAAAAAAAAAAAAATCCTTCTCCTATAAGGAAGAGACTGAATGGATTGGAACTCTTTATTAAGGAAGTTAGGTGGCAGCATGAGGAAATCATGAAGGTAAGGCTTACACTACTTTGTATTTTCACATAATCCTAGATTCACGATGTACGTGAATGATAGGCAGATAAAGATGTTGTTATACTTGATCACCTTTTCCCAAAATTTGAAGCTTACAGGGCTGGTCCTCATTTGCTATGCCTTCCAGCCCAGCTGTGAAATACAACTCTGCCATTCCTATCAGGATATTAGGAGATGCACAATGTTGCCATTTTTTGAGGAAACTTGGTTTTGGGAAATTCTTATAATTCAAGATAGTTCACACTAAAGGAACCAGGGAATTTTTTTTTTTTTTTTTTAATTTCTAGAAACTCTATTCCTTATTCTGTAGGCCTTTAAGGGAGATGTGTGCCAAAGCAAAGAGCACAACTGGCCAATGCCACAGACTACTTGTATGAGCTGTTGTTAATGGAGATCTCTTGGCAAATATGAGGCACCAAACCCAACTTTTTTATTAAAATTGCTGGATAATTTTGCCCAGAACAGTTTTTGCCCTGAAAACAAAAATAAATAAACCCCCCTACATCTCTCTCCTGTGTTCTTTATTTCCAAACAGCCTCTGATGTGAACCTGTACATCTGTTTATCCCGTACTTTATTTGTGTTGAAGCAGTTTCTGTAACCTATTAAAAAATCATGAATGTTTCCTGAACTCTGAGATAAAGCTGATTTTGCATTTACCTTTCTGTCTACCAAGAGTTCACAGAAGAAGCTACATAACATTATATCATGTGTCCCATGAGATGAGTAGACTGGTTCACCTCCCAGTCCTCTGTTTCTAAACAGAACAATTGGATAAGCAATCCCCACTCAGTGCAAATTTCAGAAGTTCCCTACCTGCTGTGCAAAGGAACAACATGAAAAACATCACTGATTTTTCTGTTTTACACTGATGTCCCGATAGTTTTGATGAGTGCCTCCTAGTTCAAATAATACAGGATTTGATGAATTCTGTTTTTTCATTCTTCTTTTCCATCTCTGTCATGATTACCAGATTATTTTTTTTCTGGGCACTTCTGTTCCACCAATTTATCTTCCTTCATCCCCACTTTCTTTCTCCAGACCCCATGGTTTTGTGTTTGGGAAACTTACTCATTTGCGAGTATATTTTTCAAGCATTATTCCTCAGACAGATATTTAATGCTTAGAAGTAAGCGTGTTCATTTTTTATTCCTGTTTCATGCCTGCTCTGTCATAACTAGACTATGAGTATCTGTTTAGATGAGAATGGTGGTATTGCTTCATTTAGAAAATGTTAGCCAAGACCAGATTTTTAGCTGTGCTTCACACCTGCTCTTTGAGCTGCTCTGCTGCTGCTGTTCTCCAGACACCAGTGTTCAGTTACCCAAATCTTTCAGAAAATGTCATAGGAGAGAAAACAGGCAGGGAAAAAATCCCTTTGGATCATAAAATATTTTAAATTTAAATCTTCCATCTTGAAAATTTTGACAGAAACTCCTTTTCTGAAAATAGTCTCAAGGCTTGAAAAGCAGCAGTCATTGGATCTGCTTTGATCAAATGTTCTTGAAACATTTTATCCACGGCAGTCTAAGGATATAAAATCATGGATTCAGAAGCACTGTTGATTTTATGGAGCATTTTAATTTTTGTCACCCTTTGCCTTCTGCTTTTCTCTCACTGTTCCAAAGGTGACAACTACCTCTTTATCCCACAGGGGGTGACATCTTTATTGCTGTCTCCCTAGTATCTTCTCTTGCACTACACTGACATCTTCTGTGCTCAGCTCTTCCTCTCTGGCTACTTGAGTGATGCAGCTTGGTTGAAACCAGAAGAGTTGTGCACAAGCTGCCCTCAGCTGGAAGTTTCCTGTTTTGTTTCAGAAGCAAGGTTAGACTTGCAGAACTAAAAGCTTGTTGGGTTACTCTCAACTATACCATTTGATAGAATAAATGATACTCCCTTTCTCTATAAACACTGCTGTCTTAGACATGATGTTTGGAGGGTGGAAGAGGTTATGAATTATAGTGTGTAGTTCTTCACCCACCTGGAAGTTGCAGAGCCAAGACCCGCAGAATGCCAGCTTTCTTTTTTGTGTGTGTCAGAGAAGGCATGTCTGTAGCTGAGGAGTCCTGTATGAGTAAATTGAGTGTGTGTAACACAAGTAGCAGGCTGTGTGGATCGCATGATAATACAGAAAGGCTTCTGAAAGGAGCTGGGACTAACAGAGGATGTCTCACACCCTCTCTCCTAGCTCTTTCTGCTGGCACCTGAGTCCTTCTAGGGCTCCTTTGTGCTAGCTCTGGTTCTGGCACTGGAAAGCAATTCAGAAACAACATCTCCCCACTTGCCAAAACAATACAAAATAAAACAACAACAACAAAAAACCACTGAATACATTTGGCTGGTTTAATAGGCCACTGACAGCTCACATGGGAGCCTGATGAGTGCTGAGCTCCCACCAGGTAGGTGTAGGACTGTGCAGCTAGGAGCAACATGGGAGGGCAATACCTGCCCTTTGGGTGTTAGCAATCTCTTCAGTTTGCTGTCTTGTGATGCTTCACCCTCCTTGGTTCCTACTTTATTGAGCTTAGTCCAATAAGGACACTACAGTATTAGAAGTACACCTTGATTTCAGCAGATGTGACAGATCTTAAAGGGACAGTTTTAATTACATATTCATTATACTTTGACAATAATGCACTGTATTTTAAACTAAAAATATAACTTCAGTTGCCTTAGTTATCCCACTGCTTTTCAGGTATTTCCGCATGCATTTATTTAAATGGTTTACTTTATTTCAAATATCTAACTCAAGAACCCCAAAAGTGACTGAGTTAGTTTATTTTTGGAAAAAATACTGAAGGTCACTTTTGGAACTGGTTTGAATGTGCAGGCTCAGGCTTTTCAGGAAAAGCCACTGGGGATAAGCACTGTTATGTGGGGAGATGACTTGCCTATAGGGGAGAGTAGTCCAGATTCCTGGACAGTAAAGTGGAACTGAAGGCAGAGCCCTGAAAAGTATTAGCCCATTAGAAAAAGCTCAGAGGATAGGAGCCCTGTGGCATTTAACTGTCTTACATCCTGCTGCGATGTGTGTGTCAACATACTCATGTTCTATCCTCTGATGAAGGGGTATTTGTGTTATTAATTTAGCTTGAATATATAATCAAGAGGACAGGGATGGAGAGTAGAATAAACCCCCATAATCCAGGAGGAAGCAGTTAATGATTTGCTATGCCACCTGGACACTCACAAGTCTATGGGGCGGATAGGACCTATCTGACAGTACTGAGGGAGCTGGCGGAGGAGCTTGCCAAGCCACTCTCCATCATTTATCAGTAATCCTGGTTAACAGGGGAGGTCATAGATGACTGGAGGCTTGCCAGTGTGATGCCCATCTACAAGAAGGGCCGGAAGGAGGATCCGGGGAACTACAGGCCTGTCAGCCTGACCTCTGTGCTGGGGAAGATTATAGAGTGGTTCATCTTGAGTGTGCTAAACAAGCATGTGCAGGTCAGCCAGGGGATCAGGCCTAGCCAGCATGGGTACATGAAAGGGAGGTCCTACTTGACCAACCTGAGCTCCTTCTATGACCAGGTGACCCACCTAGTGGATGAGGGAAAGGCAGTGGATGTTATCTACCTGGACTTTAGTAAAGCCTTTGACACTGTCTCCTGCAGCATTCTCCTGGAGAAGCTGGTGGCTCATGGTGTAGGCAGGTGTACTTTTTGCTGGGTTAAAAACTGGCTGGATGGCCGTGCCCAGAGAGTGGTGTTGAACAGAGTTATATCCAGTTGGTGGCCAGTGACGAGCAGTGTTCTCCAGGGCTCAGTATTGGGGCCAGCCTTGTTTAATGTCTTTATCAATGATCTGGATGAGGGGATTGAGTGCACCCTCAGTGAGTTTGCAGATGACACCAAGTTGGGCAGGAGTGTTGACCTGCTCGAGGGTAGGAAGGCTGTACATAGGGATCTGATAGGCTGAATTAATGGGCCGAGGTCAATTGTATGAGGTTTAACAAGGCCAAGTGCTGGGTCCTGCACTTTGGTCACATCAACCCCATGCAACGATACAGGCTTGGGGAAGAGTAGCTGAAAAGCTGCCCGGTGGAAAAGGACCTGGGGGTGCTGGTTGACAGCCAGCAGAACATGAGCCAGCAGTGTGCCCAGGTGGCCAAGGTGGCCAACAGCATCCTGGCTTGTATCCGGAATAGTGTGGCCAGCAGAACTAGGGAAGTGATTGTGCCCCTGTACTCGGCACTGGTGAGGCCACACCTTGAATCCTGTGTCCAATTTTGGGCCCCTCACTACAAGAAGGACGTTGAGTTGCTGGAGTGTGTCCAGAGAAGGGCAATGAAGCTGGTGAAGGGTTTGGAGAACAAGTCTTATGAGGAGCAGCTGGGGGAACTGGGATTGTTTAGTGTGGAGGAGAGGAGGCTGAGGGGAGACCTTATTGCTCTCTACAACTTCCTGAAAGGAGGTTGTAGTGAGTTGGGTGTTGGTCTCTTCTGCCAAGTAACTAGCACTAGAACAAGAGGAAATGGCCTCAAGTTGCTCCAGGGGAGGTTTAGATTAGATATTAGGAAAAATTAGGCATGGTGGTGTTGGGTTGATGGTTGGACTAGATGATCTCAGAGGTCTTTTCCCACCTTAATGATTCTATGATTCTATAACTATGATGATTTAAATCAGTAATACCAAGTATAAGCTGAGTGTATAATACAAATTTGAATAAATAAAAAATTGTTTGGTGCTATGCAGGGGAAGACTATTGGAGAAGGAAGCAAGCATGGCCTAAAGCAGATCTTTTTTATAGGTATAGTACTGAAAATCACAGAAATAAATGGTAGTTATTTATTTCTGTTTACTACATTTGAGACGCTTTGCAGAAGAAAATACACAGTAAATGAAATGATGGTCAAAGGGCAGACCTGGACCTCACTGAGAGAGCAGTTAAGAATCTTCTGAACTCAGTTTTATTGACTGATGAAGAAAGCTAAAGATGAATGAAAAAATCTATTGTCTGTGCATTTCAGTGTATGAGGAATGAAAGAATTCTAACTTTGGCATGGGCCTATGTCCAGACCTGAATAATAGTAATACTCTCAGTGATAATGCAAAGAAATTTCTAATTAATGCTAGTGCTCCATAGCTCAAAAAGAGCTTAATGACATGTTCATAATATAGCAAAGATAACTACCTTTTATCCACCAGGAAAAAATAAAGTATAATAAACAAATGCTTCCAAGTCTCAACAAATGATTAACTGCCGTAGAGACAGGGGAAGTCCCATGTGTCTAAAATGTTGGCTAATATTTTGTGGGTGTGAATGGGGGATTGTTGTGGACTTATTCTGACCACAAATAAAAGACTGACGGCTTAAGAGAACATCAGTTCAAGAAAAAAAGTGAAGATTGTACATCCAGGGAGGGTAGAGACTCTTTTTTTTTTTTTTAAATGTGATGAAACAGAGTTATCCTGTGTAACAAAGTAGGACAAAAATCAATGTTAGGCTTGTAAAACAGAGCACATAGTAGAAGACAGTACACAGAAGAAACACAGAGATAATGTTCTTGTATGTGGCAATTATGAGACCGATACTGTTGAAATGTTTTGTCCAGTTCGATACTGTTGAAATGTTTTGTCCAGTTCTGGTTTTTATAATTTGGAAAGGCATTAAAACACTGCCTTTTAGGGGAAAAAAACACTGCCTTTTAGGGGGGAAAAAAATGCCAAACAATTACAGGACAAACAGCTGCACTCAGAGACGTATCTAAAAAAGTACCCAGACAACAACAAAATCACAAAGAAACCACAACATGAGCTTCTATATTTCTATTGTCCAATCCACCTAACTTGCAATGTGCAACTAGTATTATTTGCCCTTATGGGATGATTACACATTTAGGAAAAATGAGCAAGGTACAGTCGTGTAAGGCTGCATTACGAGTTATGCAGCTGCAAGGGATCCCAAATACAGGTTATTGGGATGCTGTGTGCAGCAGTGGCTCTATATACCAGGAGCAACATCTGGGGGTACTACACTGTGCCAGACTGAGTTCCTTCAGCTTCTCTTCCACCCTCTGTTCACATTACTGTCTATTGGACTCCGAGCCACATACTTTCTGTTTCCTTCTTATCATCTTTTCAAGGATAATTGCTGATGTGAAGGTGCCTGACCGCAGATCAAAGTTGGGCATATCAGTTATAGAACTGGTATTTACTCTGGCATCATCTTTACAACTGGTAAAGAAAAAAAAAATCTGTAGACAATAGACTGAAGAAAATAAAACAAGCACTAAGATACCAGTGTGGTTTCTGTTGGTTTCCATTGGGATGATTTGTATGTAATGAAGAGGAAAACTTTGTTGATTAACCATTTTAATGTATAGTAAAATATGTGGTAGAATCTAAGTCAAAGTAATTCACTTGTATAGTTGATTTAAAGGACAGAGATCATATTTTGCATCTCTCAAAGTAAAATTATTATTTCACTAGGAAATCATAGAATCATAGAATGGGTTAGAAGGGATATTTAGAGGTCATCTAGCCCAACCCCCCTGCAGGAAGCAGGGACATCTGCAACTAGATCAGGTTGCTCAGAGCCTCATCCAACCTGACCTTGAATGCTTCCACGGATGGGGCCTCCACTACCTCTCTGGGCAACCTGTTCCAGTNACCTGAGGGATACGACTTGTAACTGGTCTCCATTCAGACATCGAGCCGTTGACCACCACCCTCTGGATGCGACCATCCAAACAATTCCTTATCCACTGAACAGTCTACCCATCAAATCCATATCTCTCCAATTTAGAGACTAGGATGTTGTGGGGACTGTGTTGAAGGAAATATTACTTGAATCTGAGAATCACATTCTAAGTATCAACAGTATTGACATGGCTTCTATTATTTTTCTTTAAACCAATACTTGTTATCTGTACAATCACTGATCCTTTTGCTAATAAGTATCTAAATATGCATATGCAATGTCACCAAAACACTATGGAAGTAAAAGAGGATTTTGTCTTTGTTATACTCACATGGATTTCATAAGATCTAGATTTTATGGTGGACCACGCTGTAAGCTGCAGTCTGTACCAGCACATGTGCTAGAAGTATGTGATGAGGTAAAAATAAAAGACAAAGGAGTACTAAGATTTGCTTTTGTAATATCAGTGCTTAATGTGTGTATTAGGCATACCTATTATTCAAACACCTGCTACTTTAAATAAAGAAAAAACACTGTTACTAATTTATGAATCTCAAGTCTAAAGAAGATAACTCTCTAGCTAAATTTTATGGTATGTTACCTTGGTGGCAAAGAAATGACTTGACATGAGCCATAGAACTTCATCAGATTATAACTCACTTCTCATGCCATAAATCAGCACATCATTTCTACAAAACAGGTTTCTGAAACACTGGTTGTCTTATTTCTTAATAGCATTGCCATACATTCATAAAATAAAATACTACAACATTTTATTTTATATTTATTTCACTTTTCTACCCCAGATGTAATTGCCTTATTTTTCATAAAATAGCAGTGAAAGCATAGAGCAATAGGTGACCCTCATTAGTTTCCTTCCTGTTCCTGTTTTAAGTTAATATTTGTAAAAATGAAATTAGGGCATTGCTATTTATACAGTTTCTCAGTGTTGATGAGGAGTGTTCCTTTTGCCATGTTGGCAGAACCAAATACTGTAGCAGGAACACTACATTCATGTCTTCTGGGGCTAGTTAAAGCTACAGTAAAAATCTAGAAGTGTTTCCTCACCCAGCACACAGGAATTTTAGAGGGTTTTTTTACAGCTTAATGGTTTAAGGTACTTGAGGCTCTGTGGCTACTTGTCACATGTTGTTATGAAGCAGCATGTTCCCAAGGAGCAAAGAACGAAGCGGTAACTGCAGCTGTGGTTGCAGTTTTGACACTTGGGTAATAAATATGTACTGTCATTGTCATGGACTGCACTAGAGGTTTCTGCTTTGGGGCTTCTTACTGATATATTTCTGTATTGATTTTACCTTTGAAAATAGATTTATTCATTGGATTACACATGGAATAAATAGCAAATTTCAATTTCTCTACATTTTTTTTCCTTTTAGTATCTGCATGAGTAACATACAGACTCTGTAGTTTGTGACCAGTACCCAAAACAGTGTCAGAACTCATACAGTAGTATCTAGAAATTGTTACTCCTTTTAATAACCCATTTGAATTTTTAGCATTTTTCAGTAAGCTTTAATGAAAGGGAAACATTGCACCCATTTTTAAAAAGGGTAGAAAGGAGGACCCTGGGAACCGGTGACCTGTCAGCCTCACCTCTGTGACTGAGAAGATCATGGAACAGATCCTCCTAGAAGCTCTGCTGAGGCACATGGAGGACACAAAGGTGATTGGTGACAGACAGCATGGCTTCATCATGGGCAAGTCTTGCCTGACCAATCTAGTAGCCTTCTATGATGGAGTGACTACATCAGTGAACAAGGGAAGTGCTACAGATGATGTCTGTCTGGACTTGTGTAAGGACTTGTGTGGCTGAAAAGCTGCCTAGCAGAAAAGGCCTTGAGAGTGCTAGTTGACAGCCAGCTGAATATGAGACAGCAGTGTGCCCAGGTGGCCAAGGTGGCCAACAGCATCCTGGCTTGTATCCGGAATAGTGTGGCCAGCAGAACTAGGGAAGTGATTGTGCCCCTGTACTCGGCACTGGTGAGGCCACACCTTGAATCCTGTGTCCA
>VZTL01029622.1:32274-42819 GCA_013400535.1 Scopus umbretta
CACCTCTCCTATGAGGATAGGCTGAGAGAGTTGGGGTTGTTCAGCCTGGAGAAGAGAAGGCTCTGGGGAGACCTTATTGAGGCCTTTTGGTACTTAAGGGGGGCCTATAGGAAAGATGGGGACAAGCTTTTTAACAGGGCCTATTGTGACAGGACAAGGAGTAATGGTTTTAAACTAAAGGAGGGTAGATTTAGACTGGATATAAGGAAGATATTTTTTACAATGAGGGTGGTGAAACACTGGAACAGGTTGCCCAGAGAGGTAGTGGAGGCCCCATCCGTGGAAGCATTCAAGGTCAGGTTGGATGAGGCTCTGAGCAACCTGATCTAGTTGCAGATGTCCCTGCTTCCTGCAGGGGGGTTGGGCTAGATGACCTTTAAAGGTCCCCTTCAGTCCAAACTATTCTATAATTCTGTGATTCTATGAAAGTAAAATGCAGTGATTGAATATTTTTTCAGATAGATGGGACACTTTCACATGGGTTGTTCCATAACCCTTTCATCACCATCATCCATATCTTTATTTATCTACTGCTCAGATCAGTATAAGCCACAAATCTTAGCAAAGGGAAGTTGATAAAAACAAATGCTTCTAAATCCATAACTGTGTGTATTTTTTTTAAATCCAAATTTTTACATTTATTCAGCTAATTCAGACCTGATTTATGCTTTGTTGGTACTTTCAGAATATGTCAAAGAGGATGTATATATTTATCTCTAGTCAGCAAATGTGTATGCTATATGTCTGTCCTACTGAATGATAAAAATTTGAGTGATTTTACAAGAAGCAATAATAATATTGAAATTCAGCTGCACTTGGAATCTAGAAAATTTCATGAGTGGTATGTTATACTATCAATAATAAATGACAATCGTAGATGACTGTCATCATAGATGATAGCAGTGATTCTTGCTGTATGTTTATAAATAGCACTCTAGTAGACTACAACTTACAGTCCTATTATCTTGTAATAAAAAAATAAGAGGAGGCAGAGTTAAAGTAAAAGGCAGTAAATTTAAAATCAAATGAAAAAGTATTTTTTCCACACAGTGAAAAATTTAACTATGAAATCTCCCACACAGGTCACAGAACAAAGAATTTAGCAAGGTTAAGGCTGGATTGATCATAGATATATATCTGCAATAAGTGATACTGGCATAGCATCTTTATAGCTCTTTTCTTTAATATTTTCTAGTATTTTTTTACTTAAACCAAGTAGCCAAAGGCATTAATATTATGTTCAAACAAATGAAGGGATGTTAAAAACTACTTCTCCAAACTAAAAGAGACCTTGATGAAGGCTGCTAAGGTGCACACATAAATCTGCCTGCTAATGTTTTATATTCTCTCCTGGAGCTGTGTTAGCAGCCACTGTATGAGACTTAGCTCAACGGGATTTCAGTAGGAGCAGCTCCTGTGCCCTTCTGCAGCTGTTGCCAGAATCTCTCCCATTACCAGTGTTCATTTCTCTTGCTCTCTTTTCATCACAGATTGGGGCTTTTGGCTTTTAAGGCTTAGCACAAGGTAGCTTACACCCGTTGAAGGGTGCTGTTGTCTATTTATCAAAGGGAAATGGCGTTCTGTGGCTTGCAGGAAATACAGGGTGAGCGTTCTGTACTACACATCCGTTGTATGGTTCCTTGCAGGGAGCTGATGTCAGTAATTCAGATGGCTGCCTTCAGTGCATCCCCTTAGTGACCAGAAAGGGTTATCCAGAAAGGGGCTAGCTTGCACAGAGAAATGTATTGTAGCCTTACATGCATTTGGTTTCTCTTACCCTGACGTCTGCTAAAACAAAGTTTAATGGAAATGATAATAATAAACCAAACTGGGGATGCAGTAAACCAGCAATCTATATTGACAGCACTCAGCACTCCACTGCAGGCTCAAACTATTAAAACTAACTTCTTAGCATAAATGAATGAAAACCTCTTCTTTCATACTCAATCTTGAAATAGCTGAAGAAATTTAACAAGAACTTTTGACTTAAGTCAGAAAGATGGGATGAAAGATGGGAGTAATTTTCTAGGGCTATGTGTGGAGGTTTCAGCGTTGCGTGACCATTATTTTGAAGAATAACAACATGTAACACAACAAAGGGTAGTACTGACTTAAAGGCATTACATTTAAAAAGAATACTAGGACATGTGTGTTGATGTAGTACAAAAACAAGCCACAAAAGCTACAGATACCCATAATCATTCATGTAAGTAGATTATAGAGCTATTTGGAGAACCATATGACGAATGAAATGGAGAACCACTTTCTTGTGTGGTCTTTGATAGCTTTTACATATCCTTGATAAAAACAGTCACACAATGAAAAATCAGTTGTTTGCATATCTCTCATCATCTGAGATTAAGTAAGTTACTGGCTTTATTGTACCTTCTTTTCCATCCATGAAAAGCGAGTGATAACACTGATCAACTTTCTAAGCCAGTTTGAAAGCTGTGGAAGAAAGCTTTAAGGAGGTGTTACTGAGTTATTTTAACTTTTGTTGAATCTGCTAACTTGCTTGGATAATTTTAATAGTGAATGGAAAACAATTGCAGTGCTAATGAAACTATATTATGAGAGATTTATAAAACTTTTAAGGTATTTATTTATTTTATTTAGGGGCAAGTTGTTTTCAGAAATGGAGAGAGGATGGGAACCATCAAATTTACACAATTCCAAGGTAAGTTGCAAACAATTTAATTTTCATTATAGTCATGTATGCAGTTTTAAACTTGTGTATCAGTTGCATTTGTTTCAGGATGTTTTAAATATGTACTATTATTTTGAAAAGAAACTGCTTGGAAGATGCAGCAAGGTACTTAGAAAGTTTTGTTACCTTTTTAAAATACTGTGTTTTGAATCCTGGGTGCTCTGAGATATTCCCAGGTATTTCCAAGAATTTTTCTGGAAGAAAATCCCCCTGTGTACAGAAAGTACTGTTCTATAAAACTGTTGTTTCTGAAAACCATATCTGAAGAGGAACTTAGGTGTTTTGCTGTTAAGCTCTTGTAAGTTAGTGTTTGTGCTCTCTGAAGACTCACTTTTGACATTCTGCAACTGCTTGCTAAAAGTCGCTTCAGGAGTCAGCCCCTCAGCGTGCACAGAACACAAACTGCTGACCCCATCCCCTGGAGGCAATACACTCCCTAGTGCAACTCGCCAAGCCTGCTGCCTTCTCTCGGCCTGAGCTGCTCCTGCAGGGAATGGTCTCAGCAGCAGAGAGCCCAACTGCAAAGGCGAGGATTTGTCAAGGGTCATTTGGACTGGGAAGCGGTGCTTGCTTGGGAGAGTTTTCTGCAGAAATGGTGATTCATAGAAGACATGTCGTAGTTGTTTCTACAGTTTATGGAATGCAATTCATGTTTCTGTTCCTAGACTGAGACTGAGATAAAACTAGAGATGATTGCATTTGGTTGGTCTCATGAGAGTAGTAGAGAGAAAGCTGGCAAATCCTTTTCAGACAATTCATGAGAAAGAAGCCTGCATTCCCTTTGTCTTCAGGAGATCACTTTAAACATAATCCTGCTGACCAAGTTACAAAGGCTCATCCTTTAAACAGAAATTGTCTGCTGTATGGGCATTATTATTAATGAATAGCAATGCACTTGAGGGGGATCTGTTACTCATTCTAATTTACTGAAGCAATATTCAGGATTGCTCTTGCCTTCACAACCATAACTGATGGTATTAACTCATGTTCCCTGTAGCATTTCTACCCACTAAAACTTTGCAGACGTCATCTCATGATAACATAATTTAGAAATTCTTGCTCAACATTAACGATAAATATTGATTGCTTCCTCTTCTTACCCTTCCCCCCTTTTTGTCATAGTAGCAGTGAAAGCCACATGAAAGAATTATGAGGAAATATTGTAAGGGGATTTTACAAGGGGTGTTTATTCCTCAGAAGTCTGAAGGAACCCTTATGCATTACGCTTAAGGCAGCTATATGTACCCTGCTAGAGCATCTGAACGAGGAGGAAGTTTGGCCTGTTCCTTCTGCACATTAAGGATGTGATTTGAGATCGTGGGGAGATGTGACATGCAGTTTCTGAACTAACCTGGAGGAACTATTTTTGTAAAGACTTTTATTTCCAACCATTCAAATTCAAGTTTCGTTATAACATTTTTCAGTTTCACAACAGATGCTATTTAACACCAATGGTTTTACCACCAGTTGAAGTGCTGTTTGGTCAATAAGGACATAGAAGAACAGCTGCCCATTTTATAATTGCTTGAAATTGCATAATGACTATTTCAGAACTGATTTGGGCACACACCATCAACTAAAGGTTTCCAGTTAACCTACAGGAAAAATATTTTTTTAAAACCCAGACATCCTAGGGAGAAATGCAGGAGAAGGGCTGGATTCTCTCTCATGCAAGCAGTAGTCTGTCAACACGTGAGGCCTGGTCTTAAGTTTTGTTCTAATTTTGGAAATGAAAAGAATGTACAAAAATGTATGAGAAATTGAAACAAGGAACATTATAACAACATAGGTGAAAGTAATTTATCTTTTTTTTAACTGTGAATTATATTCTAACTATTGACAATTTTTTTCTGTTCTTTCATTGGTATTGTTTTTATACAAAGCTTTTATATTCAATACTTGTGGTGTTATTGTAGAAATTGTTCAATTGTTCAAAAGAATTCGTTATTGGAAGCTTTCTGAAACATTCACATTAACTTTTAATAAGTCTTAGACTATTGGGGGAGTTCCTAATAATGCAAAGAAGTTAATTAAGTCCAGTACTTAAAATGGTAAACAAGCTGTTCCTTTGTTATTATAGCTGTTATGTGCTATCAAGTTTGAGGCAGATACACAACTCATTCATTGAACTTTTTTTTTTTAAATATAATACAAATCATCATGATTTCTAGGAAAAAATACTACATCAAAGATGTCTTGTAAATGCTTTTATGGGATTAATTGTAATTATGACTATAGCATATATTAAATGTATTAGTAGCTTATTGTCCAAACACAGTAATTGGGAATCATCAGTTTTAGTGTTCTATACCTCAAGAGTAATTTCTTCATCTACAGTGGTTTATAGTTTTATTAACAATTTGAATGAAAATGCACAGTTATCATAAATAATTCAGTCCAGAAAAATAAAACAGGTAAATAGGTAATCATATATCAGAAGTAGGATTCCTTGGCCAAAACCACTGTTCCTCATTTGCCAGGGTAGAAAATCAGCTGGGTAGACTCAGGAGCTTCCTATTCTGTTCTTTGCTGGAAACTTTTGTGTTAATGAGACTATATGCAAATATTTTGGCTATGGAAAAAGTAGACAGCCATGTCTGCCAGAGGCAAGGGAAAACCAGCCTGTGAGGGTTCAGAGGGTAACTGCAGTATGCCTGACAGCCTGTGATGAAATTTTGAATAGCTGGTTTAATTTTGAAGCTAGATATAGTTTTTCCCAAACTCACACTAGTCATGTCTCTTTTTTCAGCTTCTGTGCAGCCTGTTAATTTTTCAAGTGGTCAAACAGATGGTGCCAGAGATAGCTGTGACCGAACTACTTGCTGCTTTATAGATCATGAATACCACCCAGAAATGATTTAGTATGCAGCAGAGGATACAAAGCACATGTAACAGCATTTTGTTCCCCTACCTTACTGGCAAATAAAGAGCAGTCTGTCAGTCTAGCTCAAATATCCAAGTGATGTTTGAAGCTGGCATCTTTCCGAATGAAGTAATTTTTCCATGGGTGCAATTAAAGGACAATTCTCATCGTCAAACATGTAGTTGAAGTAGAGGGCCAAAAGTTTTTGGCTGGTGAGAGCTGAAAGAGGATCTTGGCAACTGTTGTCTGCATATCAAGGAGCAGGGAGGGCAGCAACAAACCTGAGTTTCCTGATTGCTGTGATATAGGAAGCTGCAAGAACAGATACTTACCTGTCCTTCAAAATGTTTCACTCTGGCAGATCATTTCTGACAAATCTGACTGAAGCCTAAAACACACCTTGTTTTCAGTCATATTCCTATTTCTGTCAGGCATTAGAGAAAACTTAAGAGACTTCTGTGCTGGAATAGGTTAAAAAGGAAAATTAAAGCTAAATTGTAAAGAAATACCATTGAAATGTGCATAAATCATGCTTCTTGTAGATAGGAACAGAAGTCTGTGGTATTGCTTATTGAGAAAACTTGAAGAAAGTAGGTGGTTGTCTGCTGTGTCTTTTTGGGAAGAATTTTAAGAGTTTCAACTCATTTTAGCCAGGTAATATGATATGACGTTTCTTAGTGTTTAAGGCTGATCTGGGTACCAAGCAAGAGTGAGAGCACGGCTTGTCAAGTGTAACACCATCGGTCTTGTTAGAAAAGGCCTTACTGAATTTCTGCAGTAAAACCCCCAGATATTATTCTCTGAGCTTAATCAACAGAAATAGATGAACAAATGCCTACTCTACAGTCAAGAGCAAGGTACATGAGAATCCAGGATCCAGATCCAAGGTCTGACTTGTTTGGTGTCTGCAACTGCTTCAATGAAGGAGACTTGGCAATTCTCCAGTCATCTACAGATACAATAGCTTGATCTCCAGGGACATCAGTGCAACCCTGGAAAAGTTTCATTCTATTATTCTAAATACAATCCAGCAGACTCTTAACTACTTTTGGCTTTTGGTTCCATAAGGATTCATATAAGTAATGAGGTTAATTGCCTTTGAATTTTTTTTTTATATTTAATATCTGTTCAGAATATACCCCACAGAACCAGTTTGTGGATTTTCTTTCTGTAATAACATTGAACGAATAATCCAATAAACAGAAAATATTTAGTGACAACTCTGAAAACTCAAATTTGAAATATCTTATGTCATATATCTGGAATCTGTGGTGTCAAATATCCAGAATCAGTGGATCCAGATATCTCTGCTTCTGTAGTAAATTTACAAAGTGAGAATAAAATCTCCTTATAAATATTAAGTTTTTTCATAGATTAAGGACTACCTTTGAATAACCAGAAAATAACTTAGGGGAAAAGTAAATAAAGTGCAGAATTCTGTTGGCTGAGCAGAATTTGAATAATGAAAAATAAATAATGGCTGTCGTTTAATGAACAATAAAGATGTAAAACAAACTGCATGCTGTTTATCCTGGGCAGCTGGATTCTTCTGGAAAAGATCACCCTGTTATTAAAGTCTATAATTTTGCACACAAAAAAGGAAATTAATTAAGGAGTCAGGAAAGCTTACTTCTGACACATCCTAACTGGAGTGCTTGACTGCAATCACAAAAATGTGTGTGTGGTAGACTTCTTGGTGGGCCGTATCCATGCCATTTTATCTGCATATGAGTAGTGTAGTTAAATTGTAGCCATTCATATCTTTGTGACCACTGGGGTTTTTTTTAGCTTAGTGATCAATTCATCCTGTCAAATTAAGTCTGTTAACCAGTACCTGTGGTGGTTTGTAGCAATTTTGCAGCACGCCACACACATGAACCACCCCCTGCCCTGCCCTGAACCTGCTTTTTCAGCTCCAGGGCAGTTAGTGGTGACTATATGCAGCTTTTACTCGTCCCTCGCAATTGAAGTCCACCTAAATAATAGTTTTCTACTTGCTATCAGATATTTTGATACCAGTTCATCCTGACAGTCTGAACTGTGGTATACAAAAGCCCACTCGTTCTATCTTGTCTTATATCTTGTCATTTAGAACACTGATTCAACAAATATTTTAGGCATTGCATTTCAGTCACACTACCTCTGCAGAGTACCACTTCCCTCTTTTGTTGGCAATGCCATCTTCTTAAGCAATTTGGGATAGTATCGTCTATATGAAACTACAAGGTTTACTGATTTAAAGTCCCGTTTCAATGAAAAGAATAGCCTCCTAATTTGAAGAGGTATACCAGGTAGAGTCCTGAAAAGGTGTACCTTAAATCTGGAGTCACTGAATATTGGCATTGCTGATTAAGAAGATGAACTAGAATGTGTAATTATCAAACGTACGATGGTCTCTGAGAGAGCCAGCAAGCACAAGGGGGATGAGACAAGGATTCAAAAAGATGTTAACAAATTGAAGAAGTAATAAGGAAAAAACAGAATGCAGTTTATTGAAGTCAAACGCCTGGTGCTACACTGGGACAAACTGCTGTACAAATACAAAATGGGGAACAATTCACCAGACCATACTTATACATAAAAGGAACTAGGGGTTACAGTGGGTCACAGGCTGAACATGAATAAGCAAAAATATGAAGAGGTAAAAAAAGAAAAATTCTGTACTGAGATGTATAAATAATAGTATCCTTTTAATCCACTCAGTGCCAAAAGGCTACAGCTAACTACTGTGTCCAGTGCTGATTTAAGGAAAATATGTAAAGATGACAGAAGATTAAAACCACATCTCATTATGAAAAGCAAAAGATCTAGACTGCTTAGAGAAGAGAAGATGATTGAAATACATGACAATTGCCACTAAAACATTTGCTTGTCCTGCCCTCATCAGGTGGCAGAGAAGTAAGGGGTTTAAATTGAGCCAACTATTAGGAGAAACTTTCTAATGAAGAGGGTATTTAAAGTCTGGAAGGTGCATAAAATTGCTACCTCTGGAAGTTTTGAAGAACAAGTTAAACAGACCTCTGAAGTAGTGTAGATGTATTCATTGTGCCTTGAGACAGGTGACTTTTATTACATCTTGAGGTGTCTGCTAGGCCAGCTGTATTTAATCTTAAGCTATTTCTCCTGTGCAGTGTCTGTTACGTGATCCTGACACTGTATTTGCAAGTACTTGTCCACTGTATGCTACTAATACCATTTGTTGTATTTCTTTGATTTATTTCTAGTAAGAGACATAGGATGAGCATGAAACCGTAGACTGGTGGTTAGGTTGGTTGTAAGGAGGAAGCATAGATTTAGCTGCTCTTCCAACATTGGTTCTATGTTTTGTTTTTTTCCTTTAAACCTAATGTATTATTTGAATGTAAAATGCTTAAATAAACTTTGGGGCTTGGATCCCTCATCTGAGTGAGGATCATAACTATTAATAGGTTATAGTGTCAGGCCCTCTTACCCTTTGTTTTCTGGTCTGTCAGTCTTGACTTTTTTCCTATATTGTACAAGATTTTTAGCAGGGTAAATAGTGAAAGTCATTATCCAGACATATGTATAGCCTGGTCGTAAAAAGAAAGAGGTGAACATTACCATTCTCCTCAGACAGAAAGTGAATTAAAGCTGGGATTTCCCAAGCATATGATGACTCTTCTAACGATTTATATCTGAATAGGTACTATATGAAAAGGAAGTGCTGCACCTCCCCTTCTGCTGATGCCTTTTAAAGAGGGGACTCCCGATCAATTCTTGACAGGGGGTGATTCCCCCCCCCCACAACACCCACACATACACATGCACATGAAAAAAAAAAAAAAAGCACTGATAAGAAATCTATCAAGAGATATCATTCACCTCCTGACAACTTCAAATAGAAAAGTGAAACATCTTGTCTGTATACCAAGCAGTGAGATTTGGAGTGCAGAGGTTTTGGTGTTTCAGTGCCTAATGATGTAACACCTGATAATCTGTGGCTCTAATGACAATTACTGGTATTTCTAGTGGATGAAGAAATGCAGTACTGGGTCAGATAACAAGCTCTGTCCAGCTCAATATCTGCTTGGTAGTGGATACTGAGGGAAGGATATGGCTTATGCTAGTTATGGGTATCTGTATCAGAACAGGCATAGATAGAATTGTTGTTTCTCTATTTTACACTCTTAAGTTCCTAAAGGCAAGTGTTTTCATGACTTTTTGAGCTAGAGGATGTCTTTGGACCATCAAGTTTAACAGCTGTATGTGGATTTATCCTCTATCAATTTGTCATATCTTTCATGAATCTGTGTACACTTTTGGCCTTCAACACATCCAGTGGCAATGAGTTTCACAAAATAATTATGCATGTAACAATTAAAGACCTTCCATCTCATTATTTGTTTTAAAACAGCCATCTCACAATTTCATTGGCCATACCCTGCTTCTTGTAATGTGAGAAGCAATGAATAATTGTGTCGTTCACATTTCTTTCTTCATATCATTCATGTTTTACAGAACTCTTTTATCAATGACTCTCTTTTAGAAATGCAAGTCCTTGTCATCCATTTAGTTTTTTCATCATGTATAAATGTAGCTGCTCTGTAATTCTAATAATCCCCTACCTCTTCTGATACTCTCAGTCCTTTTTTGTGAGAGCTTAATGAGAGCCACATGTAGCATTGAAACATCCACCTCCATACCTCACACTGCTGAATGACATTTCCGTGTTATTTTAACTGCTTTTCCCAAAATTCTGTTCTACCACATTCGTCCTCTCTTTGCCTCTTTGGCCACCAGTGAGCACAGCACTGATGTCTTCAAAGAACCAACCATAGTAAGTCCAAGGTCTCATCCTGGATGCTATTAATTAACTAGTGCCAACCACTGAGTATGTATGTATACTTGCTAATGTTTTTCTCTTGTATGTTACTCTACCGTGCTAGCACTGTACATCACCTGTCGTTTTATTATCAGTATCTCAGGCACCTTTATACCAGTCTTCTGTCAGATG
>VZTL01029626.1:0-10748 GCA_013400535.1 Scopus umbretta
ACAGCTATCCTCAATGTAAAGGAGACTGTGAGAAGTAGTCGATGAAGTGTTTCCCAATGAAAAATACCAATGCTAAAACACAAGTCTGATAACTGAGATGGATACCCTCTGAATGAGAACCAACTCACCGAGTTGGGATCTTTGGCACTTTTACTAGCACAGCTTCATTGAGCACCCAAAATGTAAATGCAGGATAGATACCTGAATTAAACAGAATTAACACCACATACTGCTTTTATAAATCCCAGGTTTAAAAAAAAAAAAAAAAAGGAAAAAAAGAGTCAATATGATAAAAAGCATTAATGAGTGCTAATTTATCTGTAAAATGAAGTCTGGTTTATAAAGTAGTGGAGGAAAGAAAAATGGCAAATCTTTTTTGTGTGTATTGCAACTTCTAGTAGTATGGAGACTTTTCAAGGTTTCTGTACAGAAATTTTTACTTCTCTCTGCCTATTACTACATTTAAAAACATCTGTAACTTTGCCCTAAGCTGGCCTTTTTCAGCCTAACATTTCAGTGTCTGTCTGGACCCTGTGCACCATTCCAGTACCTTTGAACTCAGTGTTTTCCTGTGTGACCAAAAATGGGCTTCTTCACACCATCACAAGTAGCTGGTTATGTCAACCTTAGCTAACACCAAACTTCTTTCCACACCATGTTATTATTACTTCTTTCTGCACCACAGACAACAGGCCATATTCTTGTGCTGTATCTGTAGAATATCTCTTCTTTGCCTAGAATAATCAATAAAATAATCAATCAAATACCAAATTTACACTTACTGTCTTCTGCAGCCTTCTGAATCATTATCACATGCAGCATGAAAGAAGATCTAAAACAATAAATTGGGTTATATATGCATGATTTCCACACTGAAATAATCTTTTCTTATGATCAGATTTGTTACAGAAAAGATATGCAGAACAAAACATAATGAATTGCATTTGGAAAAAATGCAATTGATTACTTACAGAAAATAAAAATAATGCTTTATTATCAGGCTTAATAAACTGTGAAAAAGTTTTTTATATGTGGCTAGTATTTCTTCACCCACAATCTGGTGTTACAGCTCTGTAAAGCAGGATCAGGTTTATGAAGAAAATAAACTTTTTCCATCTGACGTGCCCACTGCAGTGTCTTAAACAGAGAAATCCTCAGGATGTGCTAGTTTTTCTTTTCACCTAAAAGTGACAAATTACAGATGCAAAAATTGCTGATGCTCCCAAATTTTCTAAATCTGTAGCTATGAGTTACTGCTGTATATGCCCTTAGTTAAAAGCAGCCTGAATGGGAGAGGATAACATTCAGTTCAGTGCATTAGCTGCATCAAGCTAATTTCTCTATGTATGTTGCACTTGATAAATTACAGCTTCTAAATCCAAATGAACTGCTTAAGCTACCTCTGTCTACATGTCATGACTCCTTGAAAAGCAAGATATATTACTTCAAAGATTTTTGTGTGGGTATAGATCAAAAATAAATAACACTACCTCATTTAGTTAAATAAAGTGAGTATCTGTATAAATCAAGACTCTTCCCATGCTTTCAGGAGACAAGCTGGCAAGGCATATATATTCCGTTATGATCAGAGTTCGTAAGTTCATGTACTTAAAACAAGCATGTATTGGGAAATATATAAAAGTCAAACTAGAGTGTATTCTTCTTGGAAAATATTTGATATCACAGAAATTTGTCAACAAGCAGCAAATCAAGTTTGTGAACAGGTAAAACAATGTGTTTAAGCCATGTTCAGTGTTGATGACAACAAGGCAATCACTGATATTTTCTACGCTCAGGGCTAGCCAGCAAGATCTAACTCTCTCAGTATAGAAGACAGCTTTAGCCTTGAGTGCACTTCTAGCCCATTCATTCTCAACAGCATATTTTTAAATCACATTGCAAAACAAACTGTAAGGGGGTTTAGTGTTCTTTAAGGAGGAATCTGTAACTAACAGATAGTGCTTGGGAGACACACTTACATATTGTCTCACTTTGCATCATTTCACTGTCAGTATCTTGGAACAGGTAAAAAAAGAGTACAACAAAAGTAGTCCTAGGTACTGCAGCAGTTGGGAAAGAGAATAAAGATGTGGATAAGGTGCAGCAAAGGTAGGTTATATGAGTGATTGTCAAGCAATAACCTTTGACATGCATTTCCACATTTTTCATTTCCACGTCTTTAATTTTTCTTTTTGTTCTTTGTATTGAGTGACATTGTTTTTAATGTAATTTTAACTCATAATTGACTATGCAGATACATAATTACTGTCAGCCTAATCACATAGTTAAAGGACGTATATTTACATAATTGCAATACTTTATTAGAAAGTGTAGTTACAGTGTTAATGGAATTGTGCTTAATGTCATCCTAAAAGTCCCCATGAAACTCTGTGGGAAAAAGACATAAAACCCCCCTATAAACACTGTTTAAAGTTTTCTGCCTTAGCCCTCCCTCTCAGTGTTATATCACCAAGTACACATTAATTTCAATATGATAAATAGAGATGGGCCAAGACTGATACAATTTTTTAGAAGTCCAGGTCTGAACTGTGGAAGTTTGAGAAAAAAATAATTTAATACCATCTATTTATTGTACTAGGGATTACTCTTTTGAGGTGTAAGAAGAACAGTAATCACTTTTTATATATAGCTCTAGAAGATTCTGCCCTTAGTATCTCAACACAAACCAATAAGACAAACTGAACTGTGCACAGACCTCCTAAGTAGAAGAATCTAATAAACTGAGGACTACTCTGATGGATTCTAGAGATTGTATTTTATTTGAAAGAGGAACCTAAAACCCTACTGGAAGCCCTGTAATCAGCTCAATCTTTCCTGTATTGTTAATAAATATTTAACTTCTCAACTCTGGCTACTTCTATAGTAGTTTTATTTATCCATTGACTTCAAAGGCAAATATAGCAATCTCTGATTTGTGACGTTGATTGCCCAAATGGTTACTGGATGGAGTCACACTAAAGCTGTGTTTCTGTTTCCTCCCTCTATATTTTTCCTGAAAACACAATTGTATTAAATGGGCAACTGTCCTGATTTTCAAAGAATACAATTGGAAAGAAGATGCCCTAAGATTAAAAATAATGTGTATTTGGGTGGTTTTTTGTTTGTTTGTTTGTTTGTTTGTTTTTGTGGAAACTGGTGCTACTGAATTAAATTTGAGCATAGCAAGGCATATAACAAATATAACTTTTCCTATTCAAGAATGCATGTACAGATATTAATTGTTTTCAAGCAGGATTTTGTGGTTTATCCCTAAATTTAAAACATTAATCTAAAAGCAGTATTATTGTACTAAGTATTTAGATGCAGTCAAAATGCTCTTAGAAGAGCATGTTGGTCTGAATGAACATAAAATATTTTCCCGTATGACAGTACTTTCTAAGTTTACATGCCTGTTACAAATATATTAAAAATTACAACATTGCAGTGTGACTTCTGTGAACTGTTCACTGAAGTGACTATCTGTGCATATCCAAGAATAGTTTATAATGATGGCCTTTGTCTTCAAGGAACCCTATAATTTGTCCACTCCTTATCTGAAGGATTCTCATCTTGCCCTGTAATGAGAAAGATGATCCATTACAGCCATTGGTACTTTCTTACACAACTGATGGAAATGCTCAAACCACATTTCAGAGCTGCAGTAGATAAAAAGGCATTTCCTGAGAACACTATCCCAATGCCAGGATGTGCGTTCCTCCACTTTGTGGAGAACTGAATTTTTCAGTTTGCAGAGATGAAGATCTTATATTCCCTGAGAGACATAAAAAGGGGACAGAGTAAAAGCTGGAGGAGGTTATACTGCAACATATTTACAGGCTATAAATGGATGCTGAAATTGCAAGTGTATAAGCAGTGGGAGGCTGGCAAAAGTGCATATATGAGATCATTGTTTAAATTAATTTTTAAGGTCATGTGAGGGTGGGACAGGACCCTTACTAACGCACATATTTGTTTAGCAGATGAAATTGTAAGATTCAGGCTTAGGCATTATTACTTTTTTGACTACTTGTATACACTTGCACAAAAATCACCCAAGCTGTTATTTGAACTGTGCATCTGGTAAGGCGCAGTATTACAATTGTAGCACAAAGACCGGTTTGGTCTGAAGAGTGCCAATCACTCCGGTGACTGCTTTGCAAGTAGTGACACCAGTGAGAATATACTGTAGTTTTCCTTCTTCAAATTTGGTATCCCTCATTTTAAAACCTGCAGCATTCATCAGAAAAACAGACAGGGCCTATCCAATCTTTACAGCAGATGAAGTCTCTTCCGACTGTTTCAGCTTGTATAAATGTATTAGGAAGGAAACAAAATATCCTAAATATTAACCTCTCAGTCAGAGATCAGCATAATGGGGCTGCTCCAGAGGAAGAAAGAGGCAGCAGTGGAGGATGACCACAGCATAGACCATGCAGTGCCTTCCCTGACCAGGGCGCAGTCCTGCAGGACCTGAGCAGGGCCAGACTGGTGGCAGTGGCAGATCCCACTGACAATCCCAGACAAGGAGAGGTGGTGAGGCAGGACCAGGATCCAATTTTGGGATCCCAGTCAGGAGCAGCAGGAGGGAGGGCAAGTGACAGGACTGGAGGTGATGTTCCTGTCTGAGGTTCATCCAGGAAACAGGACCAGAGAGAAGGCTGGAGATAAGCCTGGAGACAAGGCTACCTCTGGCAATGATGTGAAGACCCTCCAGGGAGGCCAGTCAGGATGGCAAGATGGCAGGGACAGAGCTGGGTGCAGACTTGCCACAGCAGTGCTCAGGCAAGGGCTGAACTGGAGATGTTGAGCTCATGGAGACAGGATTTGTGGAGGGATCCCAGATGTGGCTCCTGGGGGAAATTAAGCATCTTGGTGCACTCTGGGGTTTGACTATCTTTTTAAAAAATCATTAATTAAATGTAAACATGTTTTTACCATAGAATTTACATTGTAATTACTCCCCCTTTTTAAAAGTAGTCTACTTATGACATCGTACAATCCATGACCTAAATTAAGAACTACATTTACTGTAATCATTGAACGTTATTTATGTTATTTAAGGCTACTATTCAAGCAGCATTTTTTAAAAAAATTAAATGACTGCATGTTGTAGTTTAATGCCAGCTGGCAACTGAGCACCACACAGCCACTCATTCACTCCAGTGGGATGGGGGAAAGAATCAGAAGAGTAAAAGTGAGAAAACTCATGGGTTGAGATAGGGACAATTTAATACTTGAAATAAAATAAAATAGTAATAACAATAACAGTAATAGTAATAATAATAATAATAAAATACAAAGGAAGTGATGCCCAATGTAATTGCTCACCACCCACCGACTGATGCCCAGCCAGTCCCTGAGCAGCAGCACCCCAGCCAGCTTTCCCCTAGTTTATATACTGAGCATGATGTCATATGGTATGGAATACCCTTTTGGCCAGTTTGGGTCAGCTGTCCTGGCTGTGCCCCCTCACAGTTTCTTGTGTACCTCCAGCCTTCTTGTTGATAGGCCAGTATGAGATGCTGAAAAGTCCTTTACGTAGTGTAAGCACTGCTCAGCAACAACTAAAACATCAGTGTGATATTAACATTATTCTCATACGACATCCAAAACACAGCATTATGCCAGCTACTAGGAAGAAAATTAGCTCTATCCCAGCCAAAACCAGGACACTGCACTTGAAGAAGTTACCGGTTAATCACAAGTGTGCTGGGATGATAATTCAGCTGAAAGCAGCAGCAGCCTCTCCCGCCAGGTAGAGGGAACACCTTTTCCATGTATCCCCCAGCTACTCCCACGGCACTCCTGGGCTAATTCCATGAGATTCCACCATCTTGCTGAAGAATATTGGCCAAAATATTCTTTAATTTGGCCTCAAAAGGCAGTCATGGGCAAGACACTATGCCCTGAGAACTCCTGAGATGAATGCTCTCTGTCTTGGCATAAAATTGCAGCCCCAGGAAAGTGTTTCTTGCACTATGCCTGACAGCATTTTTTAGCTCTTTCAGAAGAAGCACACAGCTAGCTGTCACTAGACAATAAACCAGGCAAGACTAGGAAAGTGGAGGATGTTCATAGATTCCAGTGGTCACTGGTTCAGCTACCTGAGATCCTCATCACTGGGTGTAGTCCAGCTGATGAAGTTAAACTCAGGCAACTTTGAGTCCGATTTCTTTGAACAAATGTGACATAGCATGAAGAGCCAGAAAAGTGCTGCATCAAAAGTAGATCTGGACAATAAGTACCGTCCAGCTTTAGGAAATACATCTGCATATTCACTGCAGCTATGGCATTATTATTACGCAGACTGCCAGAAAAATACCAACATCTTATTCAGCCAGAACCATTTAAGAAATAAATATACCTCTTTGATTATATTTTTTGCTCCAATACCTCGCCTTGCTTAATTGCTTAAACCATATAAAAAATAAACTCATATATCAAAAGTGTCAGTATTTAGATTTTTATCCGACATACTAAAAAATGACTCGTCATTGTTTTGTTATTTATTGGTCATGGTCAGTGCTACAAATTCAAATTCATGTGATTATTTGAATATATCATATTTTATTTTAATGTAACCTATATCACTGAAGAAGGAGTCAATGGGGCAGAAGCTATTTACATAATGATTGCATAATTGCACTGGCTTTTTGTGCCATAAGAAAGAATGTTGAACTTAACTATTCACATCATGAGTAGAATATGAAGGTTTCTGAAAAAAAAATCTTTTAATTCACTCAACATGTGTGTATTCTGTTGAGGAGGAGAGGACATTCTCCCGTAGAAGAAATAACACAATGATGTCTTGTCAGAATATTAAGTAGAAAATAGTAGCTTATGGCATGACTTCAAGTGATCACAAAATTTTTCTGGACACAGGCAAAATGTAGATGCTTAAGATTCAGAGAGACAAGATTAAGAATTATTTTCTTCTGATGTTTTCTAACACTGGAGCTAACCGGCACCTCCATTTTGAACCAAAAATATCTCTACTTGGCCACACTTGCACAGAAACACAAAGACTGAGTACGTAGCCCATGCTTAAGCTTTGCTGCCATTCAGAATGGGTAAACCTCTTGAACTTCAACTCCAAACCACATGTAATACAGATATTTGAGATAGCACAAAGCTACATACCTCTGTAGCAAATACTAAATGTCTCCTTGTTTCAGGAATATTGCTCTAGGAAAAGTATAATGTGAGTACCTTTCTCATAACAACCTGGTGCCTAGAACAGCTTTTGAGGAAGCAAGGAACATGGCTTGCAGACCTCTTCAATCTAAGGGATTCATATCTGCAGGGACTTTAACAAAAATTATCTGAACAGGTTGGCATAAGTGAAGTGTTTCGCCACATTCTAACCATTGCATTTAAGCTGGTCACTGTAAAAATGAAAGCCTGACTGTAATTTTGTGAGAAGGGCAAATCAACCTCACCGGACAAAGTGAAAAAACACAAGTAATGGAAAGGCAATAAAGTAACTTATCCCAATAACATGTAGCTTTTCACAAGCCAACTAGCCATCAGAAATTACGTCAAACAGTAGCAACAATGAAGTGTCTTTTCTAATCCGCTAATTCCTATTCTGTCTTCACAAGGCAATAGTGCTGTTTCACCATAACTAAGAAGGTAAAAATCCTTCAAATTACAGCACTGCCTAACTCAAAAGGAAATCTGCTAAGCAACATCAGCCAGCTAGCATAACATTCCAACTAAAATAAATTGGATTATTGGGTCAGCGGTAGCTGAGAGGCCAAAAATGCAATTTTAGCTTCTAATGGCTTCCTCCTCCATATGCTCCCTGGCTTGTCAATGCTTTTTTTGTCTTTTGTCAATGTCCTTGTACAAATACTCTGGGAGAGGTATTAGGCATAAACTTTTACCACCAGATGTAGCACATTTGTCATATCATTTGTTATGTATTTTACATATATATAATACTTTTTCTTTTAGGACTAAATTTGTTCTATTTGGACTTCTAACAGAGTACAGTGCAATATAACTGTAGAATGCAAGTTGTAGTTGCTATTTGCAACCTGCTTTTGTAAGATCAGTGCTGCATTTCAGCTTCTAGATACGGGATATGTAGGTCAATTTAGGCCCACTCACATGCTAGTCAACCTATGAATACACAAATAAAATTCAAAAGCAAGCATTCACCTAATTCAATGGACTTTTCCTCATAGATCTGAATCATTTCAAAGATCTTTGTTACTTTATAAAATCTCCTGCTTTAATGTTGTTTCAAAAGTAGATTTAGAAAAAGAAATCTAAATACTGCCGGATAGAAATTCTTCACTAACATGTAGAAGTCACAATTGGGCAGTTTGGGTGACCTGAGACAAATGAAAGCCAAGCAAAAATTTAACAAATATTGAAAGAGAATAAGACTGTCAGCTTGCCAACATCATGACCATGATCTTATGATATCAGCACGTTCTTTTCATTATGGTGACTCAAGTATGTGATTTACTCAAGTAATGTGATTTGTCACAATCCTCTTTTGGCCAAAGAAGAAAGTTATTTCAATGTAGTACAAGTTTGGCATGTTTTATATCTTGAGCAGCCAGAGTTTGAATTGTTGGATGTCATTCGATGGTGTATTCAGTCAGGATTTGTAAACAAGTTCTAAATCTGCACATTTTGCATCTAGCCATGTACAGGAAAAATAATGAGAGCATATGTTTTCATGTCACAGTGCTCCAGGTCAGGATTTGTAGCAGTATTATTTCATCAGAAAGAAGTGCACCACCAGAGCCCATGGGCACAGATTTAAATATTTCAGAAAGTCTTATGCTAAGACATGCTGCTACCATTACAGTGTATCCTGAAAGAACTGCTTTCTCTGCTTCTCAAGATTCTTCTCTGAGGGATGTTTAGAAAAATGTTAGCATTTTAAAAAAAAAATCAAGCAGTTATTTTCATTCTAACAGAAAATTTCTGCAAATAGCTTACACAGATGAGTGATTTGGCTTTGTTGTTTCTATGGGTGAAATATTGTATAGAGGATCCATCAGAGGGTCTGTCTTAAACTGAACTTTCAGTTGAAGAACAGAGTAGGAAAAAGAAGACAAAATTAATTGTAACTGCCTCCAGATGTAGGACCTCCAGGATTAAATACTTTAACAGTAATGTGCAACCTCTCCTCTAAAACTTCCTTGGCACCAGATTCCTGGATGGCAACTAATTCATTCAACCTTTAAAAAGAGTTTCAGGGCAATCTGTAACTGGTAAACTGATTAGGTGAAACTATTGTGTTGTAAGAACATTTTTTTTCAGCGTGTTTAACTCCAGATTCCTCATAGCAGTAAATTTGAAAATGCCCTGAGAGTTCCTTAATCATGTGACCTCCAGCCAAATTTGGGGAGTTTGAAGCTACCTATAATTATTTACCAACTAAGTGTTATTCTCGTAATACTCAGTACCACACATGTATGCAAATAAATAGCAGAGGGCAAAATCCACCAGAATGCACCATGCTAGTTTTAGCCAGGCATCATCCTGCTCTTTTGAAGAAAGTATATTCTTTATTGAACACTAAGATTGTCAGCAATACTGCAAACTAGAATAAAACTGAGGATTTTTTTTTTAATAGGCTATGTCAAATAGAATTGATTCATCATAATCTTATTTCACATTGACCACAAAATATCCACTCAACCATTTTCAGACTTTCTGCTGTTTGGAGTAAATCAAAGAGAAAAAGTTCCAAGCACTGAGTATTTAAGCCATCTTCCAGTTGCGAGAAATCTGAGAATCTTATCTTGCCATAATAAAAACGCTTTTACTTATCACTAACATCTAGGAATTGCATTGGTCATTCTGCTTTCCTCATTAATCATAACAAACTTCAATGACCAATGAGTTATGACACACAGTGTATTTCTGTTCATATTCCATGCCAAGGCATGGTTTGAGTTTTGGGCATGAACTATGTGGCTCCTTTCATCACTTTGTTCAATTATATCTTTTGAGTCTCTTGCATGAGTCTGTATTTTTACTATCATAAGGTAGCAACTAGATAAAAAGGCTAAACTATTTTCTTCAATTTTCTGCTTACATCATCATTCTTGAGCATTAAAATTGACTTTGAAAACTTTAAAATTAGTAGAGCTGAAACCATAAAGCCAAGGTTCTCCCAGTTCTCCAACAGCAGTGATGACAACACTCTAATTTCTGTAAGACCTGGAAACTGTAAGTGACAGCTCTACAGTTAAACTATCTTGACCAATAAAGACTAAGGTTCAAAAAGGAAGCAATACTTCCTATCTCCTGGCTGTAGCTCCAATACTGCAGGCGCTTTAGAATAAATTTTAAAATGAAATCATTTTGTGATCTGACTGTAAGAATATCCAAGTTGATTTGTTTTTCCTATACAACTATGAAAAGGAAAAATGTAATATTAGGAGATACATTTCCTGCAGTTGTTAATGCCCAGCTTCTTGGTATTGTAGAAAAAAATCAACCTTTACTCTCAAAAAGATGAGGAGCTGGCACCATGCCCTCCTGTCACAGGCTGAGGAGAAGGAGAGGAAGGACAGACTGTCCGGGACAGACTGGTCCATAGGGCAAGGGAGCTGGGAGCCAGAGTGACAGCCAGGCTGGATGGGCATGGTCCTCACTGACACACATGCTGTCCAACAGCCCCCAAATGAGGTGAGTAGAAAAGGTCAGTGATGGTCACAAGGGTCAGCCAAAAGCCCAGTGATCTCCAGAGAAGTTCATGGTGTTGTGGTTTGACCCTG
>VZTL01029638.1:0-11079 GCA_013400535.1 Scopus umbretta
CCTTCATCATCTTAGTGGCTCTTCACTGTACTTTCTCCAGTAGTTCCACATCTCTCTTGTACTGGGGAGCCCAGAACTGGACACAGTACTCCAGGTGTGACCTGACCAGAGTCCTTACCCAGAGTCTTCTTTGTTTTTCTTCCTAATTCTCTTCTTCTGACCACCAAACCAAAGTTTCTTGTTTTTTCCAGCTCTAGTTATCAGACCCATTTTATATTTTGACAAGGTCAATCATTTCAAGGCCACATTAATGCTTTACTAGCAGATTCTGGAATAGAGCCCGTAAGTCCTCTTTCTACTGTTTATGAGGAAACAATGCTTGTGAAAATACAAATGAAAACAATGTTTTAAAGAGGAAGTTCAGATGAAGTCCTGAACTGTCTGCCTTAAAAACAATAGCACAATGGTGGGAAGAGATTGCAATGGTCTGAGAGGATAACAACTCAGAAAAGTTAATGGCTTTGGAAATGTTGGTTGAAATAATAGTAGTATCAATGCAATGAAACATTTTGTTTAATATTAAACTACATTGTGCTAGGTGGAATTTACAATAATGACAAATAATTTTCTCACTGCTTTGACTTGTGTACTCAGAGAGTTTTCTAGATATGGATCTCCCTTCCCTTCTAAAAGGTTTCATACTGTAGCGTGATCTGTCAGAGACTGTGTAGACAAAAAGGAAGCAACAGACAACTGAGGATTTTGCAGGTAGAGGCACAATGGCAGGTGAGGATTAAAATAATAGACCATCAATTAACATGAAAGTTTTCTAGGAAAAAGTCCAATAAAAAGTGGCATCTTCTACAATTTAAATCATCGTCATCATCATAATTAAGGTTGTTTCAAGAACTTTCTTCTCCATACACGGTAGCAGCTGGGATTATCCAGCGTTCCCGTGCCAGGGAAAAGGGTACTTGGAGGTGTTACTACTTTTCCTTGTGGTCTGTCACAAAACCAAGAACTGCTTTGCAGCTGATGACTTACTGCCACTGTGAATGGAGAGTCCGGCCCCAGGAATATAGAAAGGCTGTCCATAGGCATGTAGAAAGTAATTCCTGAACCAAGAAACCTAAACAGTTCTCTTCGGCATTGGTTTTCATACGCTGAAATCTTCTTGGAGAGTCTCAACTGGTTTCAGCATCACCTAAGAAAGCCGTTTTGCAGTCAGGATCAAAACTATGTATGCCTTTATTGCCATATGTTAGCATCTTCAAAGACCTGCCTCATTCCCAGTCTGAGAGGAGTATGTCTAATCAGCGTGTCTGAGTGTGCATATCATGTAGCATGGACGCGCATGCACACACACACGCGCAAACAAGCACCTGCGTACACTTTTACTTGCACTTCTTTTGGGGACTAGCACAGCTTTGTGTGCCCTCTCTACGTGTGATTAAATATTAATTAGGCTTCTAATATAAGCAAGTGAGTTCACAAGCCCGAGTGCCACATAAATAATGCATGAGGTACCCGAAGGCTCAGCCCGAGAAGCTGATTGGCCACCTTGGATTTGTATAATTATGAAGTTTCATTATTAACAGTGGAAGCAGTGGAGAGATTTGCCTAGCTTGAGGGACTTTGAAAGCATAAGCTGTCTCATTAGGGAAAAAGGGAATAAAGCATAATATGCAAACTTGTTAGTAAAAAAAAAAAAAAAAGGAATAAAAATTAAGCATAGCTCTTTAACGGGAGTATTTTCTATGTATATATAAACACTTCTAAGTGTATAAAAAGACTGAAATTCAAATAGGTGAGGTCTATACTACAGCTATTTAGCAGTTTTGTTTGCAAGAGGTCTTACTGAAAAGCTTTTGTTCTCAGTATAAAACAATCTTTAATATTTTACAGAAAAATCCACAGGTAGCTTAATGGGTTCTGCAAAGTGAGAGGTACGGAGGTGAAAGAGAATGAACACAGTCCAGGGTTCTTGCTAGAATGTGTGTTGTGCATGCAATTAAATCTCAAGGTCAAACAATTTACAGACAATTACTTTTCTAACATCTCCAGAAATGCCTGCTTACACGTCTTTAATTTTAAATGATACTGATATTCCAATTCTCCCCAAAGGTTAATGCTGACTAAATCCAGCTGTGACCTGACACGATGCGACAGCACAGTGCCTAATTATCCTCTGGATAGTCATTTACTTTAAACCATTAAAGAAATAGGCTGAGAGGAAGATTTAGGACCCAGAAAAAATGTTAGCCTGACTTCTTTCTTCTTGAGGATGGGATGGGCTGAAAAATAAAAATAAAATCTTGCTAAATGTTAGCCATTTGCTTTGATGGCAGAAAATTGTTCATCCCACTCTGTTTTTTTTACAGGTTAAATTGCTAACTAGTTCATTTTATCCATTGCCTACGGCTGGCGCTAAATGTCAGTGACAAATTTTGTACTTGTCTTGAAGAATGAATTAAGTTATGCACAAAAGCTATAGTGCTCTTTTTAAGATGAGTGAATTGCAGAGGGAAAAAAAAAGTTGCTCGTTTGAAAAAGGATTATTTCGATTAAAGGCCTTTTCTATTGTAGTGGAAGACAGGTAGTGGTTTAAGATAATTCCGACAGTTACCTCCCACAGAGGCTGCAGTCCTTTACTAGAAATTTCTTTAAGAGCACTTGTGTCAGATTATATACTATGATTATTATCATAAGACCATTTGTGACAGTAAAGGAGGGGGAACAATTACAGAAAATGGCAACTATTATTCATTAACTAAGGTAAATCTGGTCTTTCTTCAGTGAGGTCAGCATTCCGTCACCGTCACACAAACCTTGCTATGGTTTGTAGCAATGGCAATTAAAAGCCCCCAAAGTATTCTCTGCCAAATGTTGGTAAGAGGGAACAGTTTGTTCAGCAATTTATATTGAGAAGACCTGGCACAAACTTCACAATCCATCTGGTTTTTAGTTGTCTGGCACTGGTAGCACCCCACCATCTCTGAGTGAATAACGTATCTAAGAAAGATTGCTACCATCATAGTGTCTGAAACTTTAGACTGGTTTACTATCCATAGGCTAAGCCTAAGGGAGCTCTGCATGTTCATATTTTACTTGGTTTTATTTTCATGTGCATTATATCTGTTTATTGAAAATCTAAGGAGATCTAGAGATCTGTTTATTGAAAATCTAAGGACATCTAGAGATCAGTTAAGACTAGACTTTAGAGCTACCTCTGTTACAGGGAGCTTCATTAGAAAGTCAACATCTCTCACCCCACTGAGGTAGCAAAACTGATGCTCTGTTGCACTTATGGTGCCTAATTGCTCTAGGTGTAACTATTAGTACAGGGCAATAATTATTTTTAATTTTTTGTATTATGGAAGTGTCTGGTATTTCCAACTGTAAGCAGAGTACCATTGTGCTGTGCACTGTACAAAAACACAGATTTGAAAGAAATGCTGTTTTTAGTGGCACCCACAGGTTTTGGCAGATACTTTTCTCCTCTCACTGTGTGCATAAATATTTTCACTGATACCAGCTGTAGAAAGTGATATGGTAAATTCTAATCTCAGTACAGTCATAGCAGTCACAAATGGAAGTTAGATCTGTAATTTCAAGCTGAAAGCTGAAATGAAAAATCTAGTGATTATGCACTAGTGCCCTAAGCTACTGAAAGATTCCCTCTTTTTTTCTCTCTATGCTCTCATACTCAGGCAAGGGGATAACGTTTCCTCCCCAGGAGAAAGAGAAATAGAGATTATCAGTTTTCTGGTGATAACACTGCAACTCCTGAAGATAGTCTGGCTCTAAAAAGTAATACAGGCTGGGATACCTCTCACCTAACTTTGGACATATACAGCATAGATATCTCACTCTAAGCTGGTCATTTTTGCTCGTATTCTAATGAGAGGAGAGAAACAGGTGTGACCAGATGCATTCCATGTAACTTCAGGCTTCTATTTAGGATGAGGTGAATTGTCCTCTGAAGGTGCTTGGTTCTTTCCATTAACTTTAAAGAGAACCTAAGCTTGGTTGCAGTTTTAGATTCTCACGTTAGGACACATGCATCATACCACTGATATTTTTCTTTTTCCTTAAGTTTTCATCTCTGGCCTACCTGCTCATACCTGAAGAATTCATTTCCACTCCCTGTGCATGAAGTGTCCTTCAAAGTTTTTATGAAGTGTATTTTAAGCTCTTTCTCTGATATATTTTTTTCCATTTGTAAATACCCACACTTTTGACATTCCTTTTGATAAGCTAGTTGGAGCACCTTCAGTCCCATATTTTTGGCTTTTTTTAAATAACCTTGCATCAGTTATGTAGCTCTCATCTAAGTTTTCTACTTCACATATTCTTTGCTGTGCAAATAAGTGTTCTAAGAGGGGTCTCACCAAAATTTTGCATACGGAGAGACTCTTCCTTGCTTCTGTTTTGTGGTACACGAGAATTGTGTTAATTGTTAGTGCCACAACACTGCATGAAGAAATTATACAGAGGTAGATATTTATAATTTCCTGTAATACTGCTTGTCAAAGAAAAATATTTAGGGTTTTGCTCCCAGTTACCTATTTCCTTGCATTAGACTGTATAAATAACTGTATTTATAGCTGTACATTTTGCTGACTGTTATGATTCACCTAGGTGTTCCTTTGCAGCAGGTGCACTCATTCACTCTTTATCATCCTGCTGGCCTCTCTGTGTTCTGGTAACTCAACTTCCTAAAAGTGACAGTTGTTAAAAATATTGACATTTGGCCAACAACTATGCTTTTTGGCATCTACTAAAACCAGTGTCGCATATTGGTAACTTGATATATTTGATGATTTGAACTAGCAATAAAGAAACTATCGATAAAGAAACTACTGCATTTTGGAACCTGTCAGTGAGTCAGCTTTACTACATTTTAGTTACTTAAAATAACTAAAAGTGGCTTACACAAATTTAAGCATTTTACCGAAGCCATGCAGGCAGGCAATGCAGAGAAAGAGGGGCATCTTCAGAGGGTAATCCATCTCTGACTCCAATGGAAAAGCAGATCAAAATTTAAATAAAGCAAACAAATAACAAAAAAAGTAAAACCAAACCAAAAATGTCTTTGCACATGTAACTTCTCCAGAAGAGGGAAGGAGAAAACAGCTCATTGGTAACAGATCATAGTCATAGTCCACAGTGTACAAATTGTAGAACAGACTTTTCAAACACTGGCATGTTTCTCTTCACTGCCTGCTCAGTAGGTCTTGGAAACTTATCTTACACTAAATATTTAAATTTTAGATGGATAATATTCCATCAGATGCATATGAACCTGTGCTTGCTGTTTGAAAATGGGGTTTTATATTTCCTGTTTGATTTATTGGAGGACTAGGAGAATGTTATTTAAGAAAATGTAATGGTCAAATATGTTAACTATTATGTTCAGTTCTGCATAGTAACAGAAACAGTTCAGTTTCATGTTTATTCTTAGAATAGAATTCTGGAAACTATATCTTTTCACCGTGGCCTTTTTATAACATCTTACTTATCAGAAAGTCCCCCGGTAAATTCTATCTTTTACTAAAAGTTGTAATTATGTTCAGCTTAAACGTCCATCTTGGGCTGTAGAACTTTCTGCTGAACCTTGTTATAATTCCCAGGACAAATCCGTACTGATTCATAGTTTCTGATCCAGAGACCCTGCCTCTTTGAGAACACTTCCTGAAGTGGAAAAAGACATACTCGTCAAGAAAATATTTCATCCCCATTACAGCTGTAGCTTTAAGAACTGTCTTCCCAGTAATATTACTTCATAAAATAAAGAAGAATTTGCAAAGGACTGAGTGTGAACATGCTTTGGTAGCTAAGAAGTGACTTAAAATATTTGAAAGATTTCCAGTGGATACATTTCAACTAATTTTTGTAAATGCTAGAGAAATTCATATATAAGTTTAGTGCTAAGAAATACAGAGCATAACTCTGTTTTGTTTTCTTCTGTTCTGTTTTCCTTTTAAAGCTAAATGCACAAACTAATGCAAGAGTTCTGCTTTCACCAATTCTATTTAGTAATTTACTCTATGAGCATTTGGATTGAAATCAGTGGGAAACTTTGTGGAATAAGTTAATACTTTCTGTAAAGATGGGTAAGAAAATATGCTCTTCACAAACAACACCAAGAGGCAAACAAGATTTAAATCTGTATATCCTGGTTAAAGTTTAACAACTAATGAAGTGGGCACGATACAAGAATTTTGATGGTGGGGCTGAGGGCGTAAAATTCAAATAATCATTGTTGGTATCGTTAGGTAGCAAGGTGTAATTATTTGTAGTGAGAATAAGCTGGGATATTAGAAATAACACACACGTTCCTGCCACAGGTTTTATTGTGTTTAGAGCATATTGGTGATCTGCAATTTCCATTTTTCATACGGAACTCCTGTCAGTGTAGTTGTTTAATTTCTTTCCTGTAGTGCTACCCTTCACCTGTTGAATCAAAGTGTAAGTGCCTGGTAACTTCATCAGCCATTTTTCTCCCTCTTCTTCTGGGAAAATGTTTCCTCTCAATAATGAATTAACGGTATATCCAGGCAGAACGAAACGCAGAAAGCAAAAATATCCCTTTGGTTTGCAGAAGAGGAAGAACACCATCCTCGCTGCAGGCTCAGCTCCTGCTGGCTGCTCCTGACGGCACACCTGGCGCTACAGGGCAGAGTCCACCGGGTGAACAGCAGGCACTGGCCTCCCTCAGCTGAACATGCCTAAGAGGCGCATTCGTGACCACATCTAGCTTGTTTAAAAATGATTGCGGGCACGGGGAAGGGATGCTGTGCTGTTTGTCTGGGGGGAGTCAATCTACTTGCTGCTGGCAGTAAGGTACTAGAAATCGTATGATGTGCAACCATGGGCAGGATAAAAACTGATCAGTGAGATTGTTACGTGAATGATCAGTAATACAGGTAGCAAAAACCTTGAACTCTAGTCCCTCTGCATACACAGATGTATGAAATCTGCATTTCACAAAGGCAGATTTGAATTCAAAATGGTGCATTTTGAGTTTGAGTTAGTAATAAAATCTTGCTAATGTTTTGCTTAAGAAAGCATTTCTATGCATCATGAGAATTCCTCTTGCAGGATTTTTAAAGTGCCATCGTTATTGGTTATTGTGACAGAAGTTATGTTTTGGGGTTTTGGTTTTTGTTTTTGTTTTAATTTCTTTTCCCCGGATGAGAAATACTCTGTTTTCAACTGAAAATCCCTATAAACTGAAATTTATCACTTGGTCATGTTGCCAAAAAGCTGGTCCAGCCTCATTTACCTCTTTCCTCCTTTCTAACATACACCTATCTTGGTCTTTTCTTAAGTGTTGGTTTCAGTCACTTTCAACTTTTTTTTCTGGATAATAATCATTAGTTTTACACTTTCAGAACATCTTTCCTGAGGCTTCTTTGTCAACCCACTTCCCCTCAGGATAGCTCAAGGTCCATTTGGATAAGCAGTATCTTCCCTTGCCTGGGTCCTCTAAGGAAACTTACCCTTAGTGTCTTTAATACATGACGCATTCAAAAAAAAATCCCCAGTTACCCCCAATTCCAAAATAACACAGCCAAGCCTATAGTAATCTTAAGTCTTTATTGTTGTTCCAGTGGCATAAGGATCCATGATTCTGGGTTGGTTCTTTTACAATGAGAGATAATTCTGTTTTATTTCTAGTAGAAATGAAGTATTCATTCTTGCTTTTTTTTTTTTTTTTTAAATTGTGTTACATAGATTTGCATGTCTCAGACGTATGCCTGTGAAAAAATAACAAGAAATGTATTCTGAAGTTGTTGGGTATCTCCAGCTTGAAGGATGATGAAAAGGGAGCCATCATTGCTTTACTAGTTTTTTTTCCTTGTTTTTTCAAATTCACTACAGCCAGGAAAGGACACATTTGGATGTGTTTGGCAGAGATTCCTAAGGGTAACAGAATCAGTATACCAGCAAAAACAACGTCAGATTAGTTTAATTTTGCTTTTTTAAATACTGTCTTCACATGTGAAATGTTCTGAAGCTAAGGGCATTGCATAAATAGAAACTGTATTATGCTATGGTGTTTATCAAATGCTCCTCATCTACTGCACCACCCCCATAAATCCACCAAAGCTTTTATTATTCAGGGGTGGGAAGGTAGGCAGAATGGAGTGGAAGCTACAGAATGATTTAACACTGTGGGAACTTAATCAATAAGACTGTTGCAGAGAACTCCCAGGAAAGAGTGTTGTTTTCCATCCAGATGATAATGAGGCAGACTAGCAGCAACCTCTGGAGGAGGAACGCTGGAGCAGTGAATCTGTGGAACAGCTTTGCTAGTTGCTAATTAATAGTTTGAGGCCAAGGGGACACCTTTTCGCCCCTCTGCTACTTTAGTTCCTTCCTGGCTTGTCTCGCATGCCTCTTTCACTATTGGGGTCACTCTGTGCTGAGTTAGATTCTGGAAGTTTATCTAAATTTAACAACAGCGCTAAAAATCCAAGTTTACCTTTCTTCTCCCTCCTTTATTCTTGACATTATTAGTACATCTATACTACTATATAGCACTTAATCCTTCCCTATACTACAAAAATAGTATTCTTGTGTAATCTCTTATTCCCTGTGCCTTGCATCCCAGTTTTAGACAGCTGAACTTATTTTGGTGTTTGACTTCTGTGGTCTGACTGGAAAACATCAACAAAGGCCAAGCTGGATAGCAGTTAAACATGGCTAATATTTGTGATGGGCCAATTTATATAATTTTAATTGATGTTAGCTTGAAGAGGATGAGAATGCTTGTTTCATGATAGTTAAGTTCAGTATTGATTTTTCTCATCTTTATCCCAAGTCCAAAACAGAACAGGGATCCACTTTAACACAGCTAAAGCTCTGGCTGAATGATGCCATTGTATCTCTATCCTTGCGACACGTATTCTTGTGGTCCTTTGGTTCTTCCAACCTCCAATATAATGATGTACAGAAGAAGTATAGTATTGTACAGAAGAGATATAGAAGTAGAGAGAAACCAAGTGTTATCTCCATTGCCAGAGAAGAATTTAGGCAATGAGAAATTAAATAGTGAAGTCAATGTTGGCTATAAAGCAGATGGCCATAAAGCAGTGTTGGCCTCTGCAGTCTAGTAGTGTATTGAATCCAGGTTTTCAAAGCACATTTTATGGGAGCATCTAAAAAGTGTGTCACAGGTTACAATGAATTTGTGCATTGTTTTGCTAAGGCATAGGTAAAACCTACTACATTCACTAGGAAATACAAGATGACATTTGTTTTAACACAGTGAAAGTGAGTAGTGGTCAGCAGCAGTCCTTCCAGGTTTCAAGTCTAGTAGCATCACTACTACATCATCTTACTTCCATAAGATAATTTACTTCAGGATTTTTGAAAGATTTTCTTAAAATGTTTTCCTAAACCACACTTGCCATAATTAATCAATGTTAAGAACAGAACACATGAATAAAATTTATTGATGTTATGTAGTGGCTTTTGTTGCATTTAGTTTTGGCTTAGGTCATTTTTTAATAATTATTTTGTTTTCCTGACTCTTGATTGTCTCGTCTTTATGCTAAGCTTGTCACTACTCTTGTAGTTGTCCAAAGCACAAGTATGATAGCAGAGAAAGCTGTGGAGTACCATGTACCTGTGTGCCAAAGTATTTTTCCCAGTTTCACAATAGGCCCTTGAGACTAAAAATGCTCATTTGATTTTTGCTGATCTGAGAGGTCTGTGCCATCTTTGATAATTCGCCACAGCAGATAAAGCTTTACATGGAAAATATTGCATTAACTAGAACTTTCAAGTGTTAGACATTTTTTTAAAAGATGTATTTAAGCTTTGGGGAGGTAATGCAGATAATTTTTTTGCATTGAATTTAAAAAAAATTATAATCACTTCATCTACTAATGAGGGAAGCGAATCACAGTCTGTGCATTTTTGTGGGTTCAAAAATATTTCTGTTTTACCTGCAAATTCAACTGATATATGCAAAATTATCTAGAAAACTTGATTTGGATACAGAGCTCCTGCAGAAATTAGGCATTCATTCCCCTAGGCAACTTACAGCACTTGAGCCTAAAAATAGCACATTCACAGTATAATTTGTAATTAATAAACCCGGCTGGTATTTAGAGACTACTGACTGTTTCATTGATAGTGTTGTTTCCTTGGCTTTCCTGTCTGTCCCTCAGGACTGAGAGCTTCTGTTGGTGTTGTGCTTTCATAGTACGCAGTGTGGGGCAGAGACCTTTGTTTGGGTCAGTGTGTAGGGTAGCACCTAGCGCTTCGGTTTCCCAATTCAGAGCTGACAGTGTAAGAGACAAGTATGCTCCAAGTAAATTATTTAGTACTTTAAGTGTCTGTCATCTAGTTCTTCAATGCTCGTTCTCATCAGTGACTCATGTTGTAGAAAGGTTTGATATCATGTTCGTATGGGAGGGTTTGGTAACACTTTTTACAAAATAGGAGATATCTTCATAACCAAAAGAAAACAGCAATATGTTTTATTCCTTGGTACACTGAAAATTGTTGCACAAATACAGATTTAACTTGGATTTCAGCACAGGGCTGTCACAATGGCATATGGGCAGCAATAGCAGACATCAGATCAGGAGTCATTTCTGGTAGGCACCACAGCAATATGTGCATGAGCACGCGTGCACATGTATATACACACACTCCCTAAGTACAGTCTTTGTCCTAAATAGATATCCATATACTGCTCATGATTTACAATGATTTTTGTTTGTGAACCATTTGTATTTTCATTTTCTTTTGTACTTTGACAGGATATAATTATTTCTGAAATGTATAATAGGATCAAAGCATGTTTCATTATTAAAGAAATTATTGCATTACGTTAGTGCCATCCTGACTACATAAAAATGTTAATCCCGTTTTGTTATATTTTTTCAAATGAGAAGTTTTTTCTCATGAAAATTTTGTGAAATTAATTGTTTGCTTTCTCCCAACCTCTGAGGGGTCTATAACTTCAGAAGATATCAGATAAAGGATGATGGCATGTAATGAGAGCAAGATTTAGCTATTAAACTTCCTTGACTCACTTTAAATATTGATTAGAGAAACACTTCTGGGCAAATATTTATATTGAGCAATAATATAATTTGGTGATCTTTTTTTTTTTTT
>VZTL01029644.1:4377-16020 GCA_013400535.1 Scopus umbretta
TTTTTTTTTTTTATGGAGCACAAGGCTAATCCTGAAATTCTTCTGCATACCTTCTTCAAGCAGGCAAGAAGTTCTTTGCTTTTAAACAGGGTCTGCATTTTCTTATTCACAATACCTGCCAAGTGGTTGGCACCAGGATGTGGCGTTTTAATGACACTTGTTTGCTGGTGCACTTCGGCATCACATCTGCTGCAAGAAAGGGCCCAGGCTACCTCTCTTCCTACTCAGGCACAACTTCTTTTTAGGGTCTTGAAGATGTCAGTAAGGGGAATAAATATGAAGAATCTGTCTTAACAAACTCTGCTTACAAGGATATAACTTCCTTTGACCCATGGACTAGATTGGCAAGAACAGACCATGCAAGAAAGTGGAACATGGAGCCCCGATTAATGAGTAATTGAAGGACTGTTCTGCGAAAATGGAAACCATTTCTAATCTGTGAACGTAGCAGTGTGTGGTGGATCTACAGACTGCTGTAATTAGCAGGCATCCAAAATATGCTGTTGATACCACCAGAATCCCTGCAGAATGAGGCACTCTCCCCAGGAGGAAGAAGATGGCAGTCAAAGTATGCTCTTGCATATGAACTTTTGACCCATCCAAGCACCACTGAATAAGGCACAGCTTGCCCCCTGAACTTTCAGTGTAGGAAATAATGATGTCCTCTGGATGCAGCAGTGTGAGGACAGTTAGGAGAAGATGAGAGAGCAGTGTGGCACTGTTGGTTGCCTAACAGCATTAGGCAGAGAACTCAAAGGAAGTACTAAGGGTTGCAGGTTTTAGAGCAACAAGAGAGCGAGCTACACAATACCATGGCATTGGGTAGGTTAACCATATTCCCTTAGTTTGCCTCTGGTATAGCTTTTGTCTCCACTAAATTGCTCTAGCAAGGCACAGACTTTACAACAACCTATTAGATTAGGCTCCAAGCTAAACACCTTGTGGTTCCTGTAATTTGCACTTGTGCACATTGATGTTGGCTAGAGATACAAATATAACCACTAAAATGTTATAGGTACTCTTCCTCTATTCTGTAATGTACAGGTACTTTCAGCAATAGCCTAATTCTGCATTCAACAGTACAGGTATTAGTGGGCCAGAAAGTACTTACTTGTACAAGTCATACTCTGTACAGGTGGCTCAGTTATAAACAGTTTTCAGAGAGACCAATTTCTTCTCAACATGATTGCTGAGTAGGCCGCTATATGGGGACATAACCAGTTGACTTTAGATTTGTATGAAAATAGTCTACGATGGGAACACAGAAGATATGGAACTTGCTGAATATAATCGTGTTAATTGTGAGCCCCTCTGACAAAGACCTGGGAGATGGGAATTTTGAGATGCCTTCCTGGCACCTCCAGAGGTACCTCTGTACATCTGTATGAGGTACATACCCTCGGTACAAGGGTCAAGGACGATGAAAAACACTAGACCATCTCTGTGAGGTGGACACTTCATGGACAGTAAAGCTGGCACCTTATGGAGTGTTGTAGTAGATCAGTGACGCTATTTGTAACATGAAGGTAGTAATGAATGTGGAGAGTTTGTTGTATTTTTACAATCCTGAGTGAGAGGAGTGTGACTTTTCACAACCTGGCCTGTCATTAATGTCATTTCTTTGATACAGTTCATGTTTCCCTTGTCAGTGCAGCAGCAGTGACAGTATGAAAGCTGGGGGGCTACTTTTACCAATGGGAGTCTGCTGGGGCAGCTGTGGTGGGGCTGTCAGGGGGACAGAGCAAGGCTTTCTCCCCAGCTGGGTAACAGTGATGGTCTGAAAATGCCACTGTTCAGAGGAACACTCACTGGTCAGCAGGGACTGAAGACAGCCATTTCTGGACAGATTTATTTAATCCAATTACCTAAAAAATGCCCTGCAAACAGAATCTTATCTGTTGTTCTTAAACAAATATTGTAAGGCTTAAAGACTTCATTGGCAAAGCAGAAGTTTAGTGCAGTTCTACCTTATAGTTTTCATCTGGTTCAGAGCATAACAAAAGGAAAGTGAACTTGCTGGTCTCAGCTGGGTGCACATGAGTGCCAGACAAACAGCAGGTAATTCCAATCGAGAATTTGATTATCCTGGTTATGAATTTTCATTGCCGAAAGGTAAGTTATAAAGTTAAATTTTAGCAGTGATGAATGCATTGTTTCTTCTCTTGCTTCTTGAGATACATTCATTAGCTGATGCATAGATCTGGTTCTCAGCCAGCTGTTTGAAAGGCCAGGCAAGTTTTCTCTGTGCATGTGAGAACGCTTGTCTTTTTCCCACGACTGTTTACCTGTAGTTTCTGCTGGTGTACCTCACAGACCTCACTGATTATAGAAACAAGAATCATATTTAAACAGCACTAATCAGATTTTGGCTTCCAACAAAGAACAGTACAACACACATTAAATGCAGTTAGAAAGTCTTCCAGAGCTACTTAATTTCAGATTGGTTTTACTTTTGAAGCTATTGCCAGAAGTGAGGAAGGCAGATTATTTCCTTTTTCTTGTTTAAATTAAAACTGAGAGCGTGTTTGACCATAAGGATTCTAAAACCAGGGCCTTCACAAATTCAGAAATGTGACAACTTATAAAAGAGATACTACAAAACCTTTGCTCCAAATAGTTTCTCACAGATGCCAGTGAGAACGTATTTTGTTTAAAAAAAAAAAAAATTTGTACCACAAGCATCCCTGAAGAGGGGAATATGCATATTTTTGCCTCTGAAGGGTTCTCCAGATATCACTTCTTCCTCTCTCTTCTGAATTTCCTGGAAGATGCATTCCTTTTATTGAGGTTTCCACAGTTATTGATCTCTTGAAGTTGTCATATTAGCCTAGGCAGCCACTGTTTTTCTGTGTGTCTCAGTCTTTGAATGCAGGTGTTGGTTCTTCCCATTTTGTAGGGACCCTATTCAGCAAGTCCTTGTGACTGAATTGGACTTTACTTCCCATCTTGATTTGTGCATGAAGAATTTGTTCTCTGATTTTAAATGTTTTTTCTGAGCTCACCTTTTTGAAAGCATGTAGTAGTACAGAGCATGATTGATATTAGCTATCTTGGGTGTGAAATTTGCATGCAAAAGGTGTATGGGTTCACACATCTACTTGTAGATCACTTTTTTCTAATTCTATGTTTGTCCCAAATTTCTGCAGTTCGTCATTATAATTAAACAAAAGACTACAAAAAGAGTATGTAACTGGTTTTATTGTGTGTGTCCCCTGCTTTTCATCATAGATGTTCTTAGACTAGGTAGTTGGGTTTTTTTAGAGCACACACTATACCCGATTTGAGCTTCATGGGGCTACTGTAATAAAAAGGTGAATGACAGCAGCACCACGTTGTGCCTCTAGATGAGGAGACACCAGAGGAAACTACCAAGGAAAACAAACTACATTCAAACAGCTAAACCTCAGAGGCAAACCAGCCTCTGTAAACTGAGTAATAGCTATCTTGAGCAAATAGACATGTCATAACATATCCTGAAAATCAACAAACTCTGGCTCTGGTGGCGCAACAGAGCTCTTCTTTCTTTTTCTCTTTCTTTCTTTCTAGGAATGGGTTGAGCCAAGAGCCCTGTATTTAGAGTGGTCTTCTTCCCGCTCCTAGTTATACAACTACTTCAGGAAGTTCTCCCCTACTGATCTCAACAGCTGATGGTAAAACATCATATTTAGCTTAACAAACTATCTCTGCAACTTCGATGAAGCCCAAAGAACTAAAGACAGGTTCTTAGTTTTCCATCAGATTTGAGTTGAATTTGAATGCAGCTCTGTGTTTGGGGGAGCTCTGAAGAATGACATTGCTTCTCAAGTCAACAACACCATATGAAAACCAGCTACCGGTAGATTTTTTAGTTTTGTCTCTGCAATATTGAGTGCAACTTCACTATGCAAATAGGTATTTCAACAAAGTTGTCCTTAAAGTTGAACTACTAATATTTCTTGGCTGTGTGACTATAAATTAAAATGAAGCTAAATTTCAGCCTTTACTACGAGTTTCTATCTGGACCGTACCACATCCTTAGTATTCCATCACTGTAAAATTATTGTAACGCATAAAACTTAGACAACTTCCACACATGGAAGACCTCACAGAGCTTCAAATTCTTGCATTATCAGCTCCAAAATCACTCCTCTGGAAAACCTGTGAACTCCACTCTGGTTATTCCAATCACTAGGCTGGTGTCTAGAGGAACACATGGCTGCATGCCATAACACAAAGCTTAGGACCCGTTCTGCACTAGGATTCTGTTATCTTGGCAGGAAAGAGACTGCTGTTGGCAGCAAATATCCAAAGGCTTTCCTCTACCTGAAACATCTTATTTCAAACTGTTTCCTTTTATGCTATCATTTAGACATGTATTTGCAATAGGGAAACCTGTTCTAAAAGGGCTTCTAAAAGGAATAGAGTCCAGGATAAAAGGAATTGGTTTAGTATATGAAATCACAGAACTGTTTTTTAAGGCCGCAGTGTTTCCAGGATAACGGTAGGAAGAGGTAATTTTAAGCCTCCATGCAGTAGCATCCCTAGATTTTACTTTTTGTACTCTGAACAATATGGAAAAGTTCTGTCTGCTGACTCTTGCTTGCATCTTGCTTGCTTGCAATACTGTAGACAAGAATTAACAACCTACTCCCATGGTTTTATGTTTTTGGTCATTTCAGTGACACAACTTGTATGCTGGTTGTACACCTCTGTTAGATCTTCCACAAATGAGGCTTCATTTAAAGGGACTAAAAGGCTTTTACAGTGCCTTGTAAGCCAGTACATCACTATTTCTAAAGCTTTTCTGCACACAGAACTCCCTCTGAAGTCAATGGGAGCTCTGTCTGAATAAGGACTTCAGGATTTGGGCCTCAGGGTATTAATGCTGTGATCAATCTTTTGAGCATGATGAATAACTTTTTCTTGGCTTTCAGAACTATATAAGCCAAATAGTAGCTCCAGGGATTCAAAATGGGTTAAACAGGAGAATCTGCTTTGTTTCAACCTACATCTTTATTTAGCTTTTAAGTCATCATAGTCCCCATGCCTAGTACTGACCTGCCTGAAAAACCCTCCACCAGATGTTTCAATAGTCAGTTTTACAACCAAACCTATCATGGCATAAGACACTATGAAACAGAGTTGTGTCCAATGAAAAACAAACACACTTGCTGTAGACTGACCTGTTGAGAAGTTGCAACCTGAACGTACAGTCTGGAACAAATGACTTGAAGGCTGAGAACTTTATTAATTATGTGACAGGGAGGTCTGTAGGCACTGATTTTGATCAGAACATCAAAGTACCAGACATTGTGCAAACATCAGAGTTAGTGATACAAAAAGTCAACAGTCCAGGTAGGCAAGACAGATACTCCCCGTCTCCTATTCCTTATAATTACTGTGACTTTATAGATGGAAAGTTCAGCTAGGGGGAGATTATATGACTTACCCAATATCTCTCACAAGGTCTAGAATGAAACCTGACTGCCAACCTGGTGCCTTACTGTCAAGACTACGCTCCCTCTTTTACATAATAACAGTATATTACAGGACTTAAAAAATCTTAGCTTCCCGTTCCAGTCCCAGCCTTGGCTGAAGTCCAGCATCCCCAGCCACCTTCCCCCCTGAAACTGAAGGCCTAGGTTCCTCCCATTACCTGTGATGAGAGTTTTGCCAGTGCTGATGTCAGTGGCAGCAAGTCTAGTGATAAATGACACCCTGATATGGGCAGCTGCCAGAGCAAGCAGCAGGGCATCAGCAGTGTGGGGCAGAGCAAAACTCTCTTGCATTTTCAACACTCGCAGGTTATCATGGAACAGGATTAATGAAACGAGGTACAAGAGAATCAAGATAAAAGATATACTGAAACAAGAGAAGGAAGGAAAAATATTGCAGACTCTTATTGCCTGAGCAGAGGTAAGAGCCGGAACATTTTTCAGGTTCTTACCTCTCTGAAAAAATGGGTGGAGGTGCACAGGTGAACAGCCCAGTCCCTTTCCTGGCATCCCCGGTCTGATGCTGGCCCTTCAGTGTTTTGGTGGAGGAAGTCCTGCAACTTCTGTTTCTGTCCACAGGCAGTGGTGAGTCTAAAAGAACTGTAAATGCCATGTTGGTATGCACTGCAATGGGAAAACGTTAAGCCTTCAGGTGTGAATATATATGGGACTGTCACTAGCAGAGAGAAAAGTGTTTTGGAGAAGCAGCTCCAAAGCTGATGAGGGAAACAATGTATTCCAATGCATTTATTCTAATGTCTTACCTGGAATACGAGCAATGGGCCTCACAAACACAAGTTCAGCAGCTGGAAGAATTTCCCCACAGTATCAATAAGACTGAGCAAAAGGTCTCTACCATATACCAGATATGCCCCGACACAGCTGAGCCTACTTAAAGTTTTAAACAAGTAAAGTCTTGTCCAGCCTACAACTTGCAGCAGTGATGTAAACAGCCTGCTGATTAATTTTCTTTTTTACGTCTGAGTAATGAGTTCCCTCTCCCTCCTTCAACTAGGTCAAAAACCCTCTGACTTCCCCAGTTTCTTCAAAGACTTGGCTCTGCTTCCCTAAGTGGATTTAGTCCAGGTGCTAGGCTGGTTCCTCCCTAGAGGGTTCCCAGTGTGATCCACTGCCTTGTCTTGGTTCCTGATTTTGAGGGAACAGGCAAAACAGCCAGCAAGGAGAGACATGTATCAAGACCACTCAGCAGTTCAATTTGTCCACCTCAAAGATGACAACAAAGTAATGTACTTTCCCTTCAGATTTAGAAGCAGAGTTTTTTTTTAGTTTATAGCAAAATGACTCCCTAAGTCTCCTCTCCTCCCCCGAGGTATAGGACCCTGCTCATCCCCAGGGAGCACAGAGATGCAGGGCACTCACAGAACCCATCCCATGGAGCTTTGAAGAGTCCCCTTATGCAGCCCACCACCACCATGGGGAGATGGGTGGGCACAGCACGGGCTGGCAAATCCTGAAAGACAAGGGCAAGGGAATGGTTGTGTGCAGCACTGTGCAACCACTTCAGGGGTGACCCATGGGGCAGCTCCTTCACAAGCCCGTCAGATCACTGCTACATGATCCTAGCTGGCAGGGAGCACTCAACTTTTAGGATCCTACAGAGTCTGAGATTGGTTCTTGACACTTCCTTCACACCCAATTTGGAAACTCTCTAGGCAATGGAATTTGGTTGCTTATGTCCAAAGTGAAGACTGCAACTTGCTTTTATCTGTCCTATTTGCACATACCTGTCCTATTTGCACATATCTTTCCTGGGGACAGGTATAAGAAGATGGGGCTGGAGGAGTTGCTGTGTGATAAATTCGGACACAATCCCACTTTTTACTTCCCTTGCATTTGAGGACTGTAGGATAAAACCCTACATGTATCATCAAAGGATATATGTTAAGATCCTATCTGCACAAGGAATTGTAACTGTGTTGTACATGGGCATCCTGATTTGATACAGCAGTAGCTGAGGCGGCCCCTGGGGTAGCACCACTAGAAACAAATTGTGCTCTCTCTGGAGCACTGCAAGCTATGAAATGATTTCCTGAAATAAGCATCTTCCTGCTGGTATCCAAGATGAGGCTGACAGTGGCTCCCAGACTGCAGAATATGAATGAAACTTGTATTCACGCCAGCTGTGTTAGAGATCCAGTACAACACACTGTATATCAAACAGAAGAAGGATTCATCTAGGGAAAATAATCTCAGCTTCCAAAGAGAGACTAAAGAAGGCTAATAAAAATATATTTTCTTAATGGGCCTTTGTTGTTCTTGCTTTAATCTTCAAAAACACGTATCTTCACACATTATAACACTAATGATTACCTTTGTTTTTCATTCTTACTAACAAAGAAATGAAATACACAGTAAATGTGTTAACAAGAGTGCATTGCAGTCTTAGGACCAGTGCAACAGTGGTTTCCAGATGGAAACCCAGCTTACAACTAGGCAAATGTTGTTTACCTGCATTAACTCTTTGTTGCCTTATTGTTTAAGAAAATATCAGTGAAAGACAACTTGGGTTAGAGAAGTAAAAAGAGAAATAAAAAACAGCCTCTTTCAGATTGCTTCCATCACCACATTTAGATCGTGCTAGTTTCTTCTTTGTGAAGCACAGCAGCTCCCTTGCAGCTGTGTATGAAAACGGCTCCTCTGAGTTTCCAGCTCAAGTGAAGCAAGTGGGTAGAGCAAAAGACCTGACATGAGGGCACCCTGTGCTCTGTTTTCAGCGCTGCCGCTAGAAGGGCATGACAGGAGGTAAGGCATTCAATGTCTTTGTGTGTCAGCCTTCCCTGGATTTCATCAGCTGATGAAGTCTGCTGATGATACAGAGCTGCGATACGCAGTTAAGACAAGAGGAGCGGTAGGACACTGTACAGGAGGAAACCAAACGTGATAGAGAATAGAAAAACAGAAATGGTGTCGAAGGTGTGGAGCACAAAGTGCAAAATGGTGCCCTTGGGGACCAGACCATAGAATCTTCTCCTACAAGCTGAGATGTCCTCACTTGAGAACAACCGCTGGTCACTTGTTAGAAGATGATGTACAAGGTGAGAACTCGAGAGGAAACGGCTCGAACTCAAGTTAAAGGACAAAAGTACAGTAACGGTCAAGAAAATTATTACGCTAGAAATAAGAAGAGCAGTGAGGTCTGTGGTGGTCTTCTAGCAAGTGTAGTTGAGACACATTCTACACTGATATCTTCAAAAAATGGTGCTTCATTGGTTTATGAAAATCAAATTCCAGCCCTATGATCCCAAGTTTTGAACAGTTTTAGCTCCTGACTTTCAAAGTGGTTATGAAAGGGGAACTGTTTATTTCCTACAGAAATGCTCTCAGGGATTACTTTGTTTGTAAATTTGACTATGGCAATGGTTTAAGTGCTACCTGCAAGTTTAAAATAGAAGCGAAATACCATGTGCCAATGGTTGAGTAATATAAAATGGAACTAACTGGTCCAGTTTAATTGCTTATGGTAAACAAAGCACAAATATTTGACAAAGACTAGAAACTGTGGAAAGTTAATTTGATTTATGGTATTATTTCAAGAGTAGTAAACTACCTGGTGCCTTATTAGTTAAACACAAACAGGGACTACATTTAAATATAAACACTTTCTCTTAGTAGCATGCCTTCACAATTTTAGTCACCTTAAGGTACTCACCTACCTGCTTTCACAGGTCTCATTTTCCATTAGTTTTTCAGAAGCAGTTGTAAAGTAATTTCTTGACTCCATTAACATTATTTTTCCTGTTATTTTTCAAACCAAATTCCATGATTTCTTTTCCAGACCTTGCACAGTATTTCTGTCAAGAGCTCTTTTTTCCAGGTGTGAATATATTTCAATATGTATACAGAACCCAAGGAAATATAACTACACAGATTTTATTTTAATTATAAGCACAAGGTCACATGCTGAGTTTTGCTCTACTTTAAAATACGTACTTCAACTAACTGCCAAGCTACACTGCTGTTACCAAAAGGCATCTCAAACACTATACAGGAAGATCTTAACTTTCATCTACTATCATCATGGAAATGTAGTCTCTGTAGCGAACAGTATTTGTTTCTGGATCTAGAGCCGTGGAGAGCATGTCCTCCATTTCCTCCTGAGTAAAAGGCTCACCTAAAAGACAGCAGAGAATAACACTTAGTCTCAATAAATATTATTTTCAGGACAGGCAAATTAGCCTGCTTTTCCCTTGCAAGGATCTTCTTTCAGTCCTCACACAGAGGAGAAAAGGGGCAATACTAAGCATCTAGTTCCTTCACTTTTGCCAATGCAAGTCCTGCACACCAAGAGAGCTGGTCTAAGGGAAAGGAGACAGAGGGCCTGGACTTTCTGATCTCCTCCTAGTTCACAGACTCCAAAACAGCCTGTTCCTCTCTGCCACGGGGATTTCGAAAAAACCGCTTTTGTCCGAGTGAATTCTTCTAAAATGTACATTAGAATTATTATCTCTCATTTGGCTATCCTTTCACTTGTATTTACATCATGTAAATTTACATTTACATATTTACATCATTCTCTTTTAGGAGCTTGAAAGCTGCTGATCGACTCCTGCATCCCCCTTTGAGAACAAGGTCCTCATCTGAGGATAGGTCTTGCGCAAAGCCTGCATGTCATTTTGTACTTGAGGCAGGCAGGCATGAGTCAGCCAGGCAAGAAAAGCAGGCTCTTCAAGGGATATTGAGGATTACATGATATACGACTTAAATCTGGTCTTTGAATCTCTTTGTTTGTGTACGGCACTAGAATTAAGATCAAGATAATGTAGGAATGAATGAGCACTGAAACTACCTGAAACATCTGGAAATCTAAACTACAATTTTATGGGAGTACAGAAAAAGAGGCATATCCTTAGGAAGCACAGAGATGCACACAGAATCATTAAGTATCCACACAAGATTGAATTATGACTCTCAGTAATAATAATCTCTATCTTATAATGTCTGCAAGCGGGCAGATAAATGTTCTTTCCTTGCATTATTCACCAGTGAAATGTTCTAGTCTGCAGCCGCTCATCACAGCAACAGTATTGTTTGAAGACAAGGTATCTCCTCCCGCAAGTTTTGGCATGCAGAACGAGGACCTCAAGGGGCCATATATACATGTCATGTTTATTTACTTAAAGACTGATATTACAAAAGTCATGTTACCTTCTTCAGTCAAATATTTGACCAGCTCCTCTTTAGTAATATATCCACATTTATTCTCATCCAGCGCCTTTAAAGAAAAAGAATAAAACCTGTGGTTTTAACCATATCGAATCAAGAATCAACAACTTCTTTCCAGCAATTAGGTACTTAAATATTTTGTTACAGACCTCAAATGCATGTAGAAGAACGTCTTCTGGAATAGGCTGGTAGCTGAAACCATTGAATCAGAAAAGGTAAGTCACTATTTGCCAGGCTGCTGTACTATTCTGAAAGAATAAAATATGAGTACTAAAGGAAAGGGAAAACTTATTTTTTGTGAGAATTTACTTATTTTGTCTACCAAACATTTAATTCCAGCTTGACTTTTTGGAACTGTCCATATCTTTGCCTCTTACGTTTTTTATTGTACTCCTGTTTATTTTTTCTTGTGCTAGGGAGCCAGATGAATGGCTTCTGCATGTCTGGGCTGGCTGAGTGGGTTAGTAGGAATCAGTAGTAGCTAAATTATTCCAGGTAGCCAATGCACTGAACAGAAGATGGCCAAACCAAGAAAACAAAAGTTTTGTCCAGGTACGCTAGTAGCTAGGCAATAGATCACCTCGTGGGACTCTGACAATCTAACAAGCTGATGATGAGCAAAGGAGGCTGGTAGCTACAAAAGAAAAGGTCTGCCACTAACAATTTCAGAGAGATGGGAAAACTGGGCACATGTGTGCGTGCATATGTGTGCCTGATTTCTGAGCTGGAAAGGGAGCCCTGTGCAGCAATGGAGACCTTCCATACCCCAGCAGACTCTCACCAACCCCCAAGAATACTAAAGAGAAGACATTGAAGCCAGGGAGGTTCTAACTGCTTAATTGTTTCGTCCAGACCCGCCTCACTCCTTTACTATCTAAAAATCAAATGTGCTAAGAAGAGGCCTTGGTTTTTGTGATCCAAATCTCATATGCCCTTGGATAAGTGAACTATGGACCTAGTGCCCCAAAAGATAAAGTGGGTCTTG
>VZTL01029645.1:8381-28233 GCA_013400535.1 Scopus umbretta
TCCAGCCCGAAGTGCATCTTTTTGCTTTTTTTTTTTTTTTGCCTTCTTTTTTTTATTAAACTAACTTTAGGGAAAGGAAAAAAAAGGCTAAAACATTTCCAAGAGCTTGCAAATCTGGAAACAGCAACAACATCATTTACTTGAACCAGTTTATGCAGACCTAACTATAATAAGAATCATACTATGCCTTAACTCAGAAGTAACCCAAAGGATTGTTACCCATGCAGTCCTCTTATCCACCAGAGTACAGTGGGATTTGAAGGGGGTTTTGGATATTTTTGGGTCTTTTAAGTAGTCCACGGGTCTTTTAAGAAGTCCACTGTGGTAAAACACTAATAGCAGGAATTTTGCGAGGGCTTAAAGTCACTGGAATTTCCAGCTCACGATGATTTGGCTGAACATCAGATAAGGAGACACCCATTTCACATCTCTCAAATTAACTCTCAAGTTCACCTGTAAGTGGAGGGCCCCACCATAGCATTAGGGAGAGTACTAAAATTTGCCCTTGTTCCATGTGTTCCCACAACCACTCCAGGTACCCTGGAGCATGCAAGGTATCCATCTTGGGAAAGCTACCCAGCTCAACCATGGGTGATGTTCTTTGCCCAGTGTTGGGATGGTCATAAGTTTTACTCTTGTCCTGGTTTCAGCTAGGATAGAGTTAATTTTCTTCCTAGTAGCTGAATTTTGGACTTAGTATGAGAATAATGTTGATAAAACATTGATGTTTTAGTTGTTGCTAAGCAGTGCTTACACTAGTCAAGGACTTTTCAGCTTCCCATGCACCAGAAGCTGGGAGGGGGCACAGCCAGGACAGCTGACCCACACTGCCCAAAGGGCTATTCCATACCATATGGCATCATGCTCAGTATAGAAACTGGGGGGAGTTGGTCAGGGTGCAGCAATCGCTGCTCGGGGACTGGCTGGGCATCGGTCAGCGGGTGGTGAGCAATTGCATTGTGCATCACTTGTTTTGTATATTCTATTATTATTATTATCATTATTATTAATAATAATTATTATGATTCCTTCCTTTTCTTTCCTGTTAAACTCTCTTTATCTCAATCCACAAATTTTACTTTTTTTTCACTGATTCTCTCCCCCATCCCACTGGGGAAGCGGGGGGAGTGAGCGAACCAGTGTGGTGTTTAGCTGCCTACCAGGTTAAACCACAACAACGCTGATTTAATTTTCTCATGTTTTTGACTGGGCTGGTGCCCAGGCTGCCTCAGATTCACCACCATCTTTACAGATTCCTGATGGTCTTTCCATACCCCACATCTCTTGCTGACATGGTGTGAATGGTAAGAGACAGACTTCAGTGGATTCAAAGAGGAAAAGGGTCCTTTACTGAAGCTGCTAATATGGAAAATATCCTACATGCTGATGCATTAGATCACAGATTAAACATGCCCTATATGATTACTTACATCACCATGAAAAGTGAAGTAGGCACTACCAGAAGAAAAACATGGTCCTTGTACAAAGAGATTAAAATCTGACCTAACTCACATGGAGTGCTGGCATCACATGACTGTCGTTTAGTCCAGGTCTCAAGTATAGAAGCACAAAATGTACTCCCACGCCTTTTTAAACACTAAAAGGAGAGTTTTCAATGTAAAAAATGTATCTTTAATAAGCATCTAGTGGACTTTTAAAAGTCAGGACTTCATACCAGAGAAGTCTGGCTTCAATAATAATAATTTTGGAAGGAATTTTGGGTAATGTACGGGAATATGGATATTTAGGACTTTGGAAAAAATGGGCTATGTTTCCTCATTTCTAAGCTGTTTCTTTACTTTGTCTTATGTTATCCTGTCTTACTGCTGTACTGACTTAAGATTCCCAAGGTCTCTAGACCCCAAGACATTTATTTTACAAAAACCTCTTAGCTTGTCTAAAACGTGGTACAAGATTTGGCACAATTGAATAATGGTGTTGTCAAAGTTAAAAGCTGTCTTTCCTTATAAAAACATCTTTCTGCCCTCAACAAGATATAGGGCAATAATCTCTCTTAATTTTAGTGTTCCTGACTAAGAGTCTAAAGATTTCCCATTCTTTTTCTTTAAACTACCTTTTTGAAAGATCTTGTGGTGACAGGCCACACCAAAGTGCCTACAGGGACAGCCAAATCTTCTACTTTTTCTTCGCCTGAAGATTACTGCTTTTCCTCATCTCATCTTTCTTCCTTCAAATACCACAGGACTTACCCACCCTTACCTTGTCACAATGGCTCTCGCAAATGCTTCTCAGAACCAGCTCTTGCCAAGTTAAAGACTATTTACTTAATTCTGGAGGAGGTACAGAGAGAAATTTTCAGGTAACTTGATATGTACAGAGCTGAGGCACCTTCCAGCAACAATTGTTTAAAATTGCACAGTTGTATAGTGGTCTGAAAGAGGAGAAAAATAGTTGATTACAGATAAAACAGCATAAGTTATATAGTTATAACAGTTTTAGAGTTACAACACATTTTCCAACTGTGAAAAGTTGCCAGGCAGGGAGAATATGGAGGCCTACAAGAGAGGAGAAATGTGAATTTGTAGGGAGATAGTAAAAGAGATTCCCATCCTTTTCTGAAGCTGGTAAAGTTATTACATTGCTAATAGGGGACAGATTTAGGGGAGCCAATGAGTGTTTTGACAACAGCGTCAGTGAAATAAGAATTCACCTAGGCTCTTACTCTTTTCAGCAGGGAGATCTGCAGCTATCCCTGCTTTTACAGATTATGAAAACAAAGCTTTTTAATATGTATATTTATAGTCCTCAACATCAAGAAGCAACAAGAAAAAAATCTTTGAGATGCTGATAGCTTTGCGGTGTAAGAGCTTACAGGCTTCTTTATATTTTTCCTGCCTAATAACTTTGGATTACTTCCTGTTTACTGTCAGTGCACCTAATGCATATGTCAGCCTGGTGCAGCACTGACATGATATATGCATTAGACCACACACTGATAGCAAAGAGAAAGTTACTCGATTCTGACAGGACAAGAAAATTACCCACAAGCAGTAAAATACAGGGTTGCCATGTGACTATGTTCTGCTTCAAAACCATGTATCACATGATGATAACACGAGAATTAGAGGAGTGTGAGAGATGCTGGAACTGCAAAGCCAGTTATCTGGTCCCTTTGCCTGTATGTGCCCTGCATTAATATGCACACATGCTTTAATCTCACTTATGCTCCCATGGGCTGCTGAGCTTTGTTTGGTGTTACTGTGCTTAATTTTCCACAACAGTCAGCCCAATTGCTACACACCTTATGCACTGCCTTGTTTCCTTTGCAGCACTAAGTGACTGCACCTTAGACACAATGCCTTCTGTTTGTAATAGCTTTGCTGTTCACCTACCCACACACACACCTTCTGGTCATGCTGTCTGCACTGCCCTAAATATACATGCCAGACTGGGAGAGCTAAGGCAGTCCGGGGGAAAAAGGAAGGGGGCAATAGGCAACTTACTGTCAATATGAATAGTTTAATGTCCTCTGAAGAAAATGCGGGCTTGCAATGAATTAGAGACCACAATTCCTTGCAATCTTGTTGATATTTTAACTACGAATCTGAAGCATTTAATTCACCAACTCAGTGAAATTAAGGAAGAAAAAAATATATTATCTACAGATAAAGCAATACAGTTGAGGTAGCTGAGATCATGTCCATATGTCCAAGAAAATTCTGGGATTTTATTTAATGTGAGCTGCTGAAAGGTAATTCATTGGTTAAAAGTCCTATACATGTATTTTTGCCTTTACTGTGATTTGCATAAATGCCGACTGTGCTACCTGAAAGCGTTCCTGTCCTGATTTATGGGTGTGTTTGTATTGCTCATATCATAAATCTTCTCCTCTAGGACACTTCTGTTCTGGTATTTATTGACCAAAGACAATTTGCGTTAAGAATGTTTTGAGATCTTGCCAGATATGCACTAGGGGATATTTGAGAAAACATTCAGTACTCAAGTGAATGAATCTAGGCAAGTGTATGATCTCATTACCCAGATAAACATTTTGCCATAATATTTTAGTACCCTATTTTATTAAGAGAAACCTATGTCTCCATATGCATCTATTTACCATAGAGTCAATTCATTTAGGCCAAATCAAAATAAGTGCCGTAAGAAGATAATTTAGGCTAGCAGTCTCAGGCTGGTGATTACGGCTCAGTGAACAAATCTTCAGGGTCAGATCTTCTTTTGCTAAATGTAGCTCAAGCCTGAGTACTACCCTGTATTGAAACAAAATGTCCAAACATGCCCTCTGTACCCTATTTCTACATTTCTAAGAATTTTACTTCAAGGAGAGGATTCTTTTTTACTAATTATTATTATCAAGTCTGAAAATACCTAGAAAGCTTTGATTGAAATGAGCACTTTGCAATGCTGGGAGCCGTACATCTTCACAGTAAGAGAGGTAGTCAGCAAAATAAATGGGCTGTATGACCAGTGTGAGAAATATGTTCAGGAGAAACTGAGGCACAAGGAGAAGGGGTGCCTGCACAAGGAAACATCAGCCCTGCAGAATCTGGTGGCACAGGGGTGCATTTTTGGGGACCTGCCCCATGACATAGCCTTCATAAGATGTCCCCACCTGGGACTGCAGTGCTAGCAGTGCAGATCCAGCTCTGTGAAGCTTTCCATGGCTCAGTTGCGGCCAAAGTCAACCTTTCCCCTGGGATTAGGCACCCTTCCTTCAGAAGGCAGAGGGAGTGGGTAGGCATTCCCCACATTGTTTTCTCTCCCCACCTGCCCATCCCCATATAAGGCAGGGTCACAGCACCCATGCCAGAGCTGGGAGATGCTCCTGTCTTTGGATGAACTCTGCCCACCAGCCACTCCCAGCTGGGAAGCCATTGCAGGAGATCTCAGTCCCTCCTGCCAAGCCTGTTTCACACTGCAAGAAACATTTAGAGATTCATTTGGCCAAAGAGAGAAAGCAAGACCAAGCATGAATCTCTATCCTACTGGTTAGGGCACTCACCTGGAAGGGAGGAGACCTGGGCTCCAGTCTCTTGTTTCAATGAGTGTTTATGTGGTTTATATTAAACAGCCATTGGATAAAATATTTAAATAGTCATTAGAGCAGGGACGGCAGCCTGGGTCTGCCCCCTCCCCTTCCAGGTGAAGGCCCCAAACCACCAGAGAGTCATGCTCGGTCTTGCTATCTCCTTATCTCCCTATATCTCCCAAATGAATCTGTAATTATTTGATGCAAAATGGAACAGCTTCCACAGCAAAGATGGGGCGAGCACCCTCTTTCACTGCCTTTCCCCTGTTTTTGGAGATGTGGGTTCAAAGGCTCTTTGGCAGAGCAGGAAACTCAGCCGAGGTCTCCTGGTCCTGAGCTGTGGGTCCACAGCAAGAGTGGTGGCACTGCTCCTCCGGTGGCTGTGCACACTCTGAGATCACCTGGAAGACCGAGCCCCTAAGGGGACCACACACAAAATAATACCTCATCTGTAGATCCCCTCCAGCCAGGTATGAATTAGGTGCTGAGCTACCCAGCACTAAGACACTTGCTGCACTCCAGCAGCAGAACTGAAGGCACTGGGGGATCTCCCAGTCCCAATGTTAGGAGCGTTGAGGTGGCAGGTGAGCAGGGCCTGAAAGGGGGGCTCTGCTGGGAAGCAAGGGCCCCCCATCCTTGCTTGAATCTAGCCTCAGGTCACCTGCCAAAGACCACACAGGGAGCTTGGGGAGGAGCAAGACCTGAACAGCCATCTCCTGAGGCACAGCCCCAGCCGTGACATCTAGGCACCTCTTTGCGCTCAAGCACTCCTATGCAATTTCTCAAGCAAGAAAAATCTGTAGCAAGAGTGGACAAGGCAGACTGTTCATCATCCAGAAAGATCGCAGCTAACAGCCACTGCCGTTTCCAGTGGATGTGTGTAATTAGCAAACCATTCAGTAGACAGTCCTGAATGAAAAGCACAAATAAAGCTGGTGAGTTCCTGGTGGAACGATTTAGTTATCTTTCCAGAGGAAAACAATGTGTCTGTGTGTAACCTTTTAACTCTTTTTCTCTTTCCTCCTCTCACTCTTATACTGGATAATTATTTATTTTGTAGCTTAATTAGCTAATTATGCATGTGTTATGGCGCTTTTAAGCAGGAAGTCACTTTGTTTAGTTGTTGGTGGCATGTAGCTTTTGTTCAGCTTTTGTGATGTTGGTTTATAACATAATCATCTTTACTTGCAGTGGTCTGAGGTGATGAAGTCTGTTCCCAATGTTAATATTTTAATTATTGGAGTAAAGTTTGAAAAAGGGCAGTGACTGACAGGGAGCGGATTCACATGGGGAGAGGGTAACCGATAAGTTTGCACAAGTCCTACCTGTCTGTGAGGCACAGTTGCACTTTCCCGTTAGGGAATGTTTTGAGGCTTTCCAGAGAGTTCACTAAAAGGCACTGACAAGAGTTCACCAAATCTACCCAGGAGTTTCTTTTCTGGCTGTCACTGTGTTTTCAGAAACATAAAGGGACTTGAACTGGATCCCCATCCCACCAGCTCAACACCTAAAGGGTCTAGGTAGAACTGGTGGTTAAGAAGCAAATGCAAACAGAACACGTGGCGAGTAACCAAGGTAGGTTATCTTGCTGCCTGCTACAGCTTCACATGACAGCGCAAGTTCCACCTGCCTGCACACAAGCACCAGCTCCTCGTACATGCAGGCCAGGTGCACAGGGTCATTGCAAGAGTTAGCGGCTCCAGTTCTTATCAAATGCCCAGCCATGAAAGCAACTACAGCATTTATCAGTGATTCTCCAGCACATTTGTCCAATTCTCCAGTTTGTCTGATTCAGAGATATCCAGCATGGTGCCCTGTGCCAGCGCCAAACCCTGACAAGTGTCTCTAGTTTGCATTCAGTTGTCAGACATAATGTATGCAGCCACAGACCTGCAGTAACATTTATTCCTCCTTCTGTTGAAAAGATGAGTAAGGCTCTTAGGCTCATTTCCCCAGTGGTAAACTCTAGCTATCTCAGTTAGGAAACTGGTCTCCCTCAATTCCTTATCTAGTCAGCTGAGCTGCTTGAGAGGACTATTCAGAGCATGTGAATTAGTTTCTCCTGAGAATTACCCTTTAAAGAGACTCTGTCATGCAGGAACACTACAGCTACTAGTTTACGATATCCATAACTGTTTTAAACCCTTTAAAACCCCTTTAAACCCCTTATATTCACAGATTAGTACTCTACATGTTTCTATATGTTCATATATTAAGAAATAAACTTTCCTATTAATATAATTTGTCCACCAGAAACTCTGCCCACTATCTGATGAATGCAGATGAAAAAAGGTATAGCTTTGAATAAGTCCCTTAGAAACCATAACATGTACAACAGTTCCTACATGATTGGCTTTGAGGCTGAAATGTTGCTCTATGTTTTTAAGCTCACTGTCAGTTTTATGATTTAAAGGCATTTTTTCTGCCTCCTTCCCACCCTCCCATTCACATATTCTTCACGGTGGTGCCTGTGCAACATCACTCGGTAATAACCCCTTTCCCTAAGGGATCAAGGAAGGAAATTCAACAAGTCACTGCCTCTCCCCTTTCATTTTTTTTTTTTTTGTTTGGTTTGGATGGTCTCTGAAATGGGCTGGAATGCAAATGGAAGATATTTGGCAGGTTGACATTTGTCTGCAAAGCTAGGCACTGAGCCAGAAGCATGGAGCAAGCTGGAGTGGGTTTACATAAAGTGGGAGCAATGGTGCCAGAGCACTCCAATACATTTTCCCCTGAGACTCATAGGCAACCCACTCAATACTTCATTAAGGGTGAAATCCAGCACTATTTGAAAAGCCTTAGGAAAGGGCCTGTGCACCAATTAAGTTCTTGAGGCCTCTGCACTGGTCTGAATTCCATCGAAAATTGTTAACTGAGGGAAAGATGCTATTACCCAGATTACAGTCTGCTCTTGTGAGGCAAAGAGACTGTTGGCATATGGTTGGAAGCAGCACAATCCTTCTACACAATCCTTCATAGCTGCATCCTTGCAGCATGTTTGGTGCAAACAGACTCTTGTCTGTCCATGAAGAAACGTTGCAGTGTGAAAGAGTCCAGGCAAGCAAGAGTACAGGATCTCTCCAGGAGAGGACCCTAGAATCTGATCTTTCTTAAAACAGCAATACAGGAATCACTTCGACACTGATGGCATGTAACAGGTAGAGGGCTGTGGTGGTGAGGTGGCTCAGAACAGCATCCCAAAGTCTAATTTTCAGCCATAGATATTAGTTTTCCTGAATCTCTTTCTGCACAAATACAGGATGCACACAGAGATGATGGGCATGATACAGACAAGAATTGTCTTCAATTCTTCAATTGTCTGCAATTCTTCTGTCTGCAAACTTCAGTAGCCTGGAATATAGTTTTTGCTAGGGAAGAAGTTTGCCTAAATTGTTCTTTTATTTATATCTCTAAGCCAGTCAGGCATTTAGTAGCTCTCCACTGCAGTAGCAAGTTAGTCTTAGGTGGAGGATATCTTTCTACTGACAAGGTCAACACCATTGTTTTGTATGGGTTGCATGAACGCTCATTTGTTTGCATGCAGTGCAGGGAATGCTGCATATTTTAATTTCTAAACAATGGGGTGGCACAATGTCAAAGATACACATAGGGACAGGGGAAGCATGGGGAATGCTTGTAATGCCCCAGAGCCTTTTCACAGCAAACCAGTGATAATACAAGATAATGGTTTCTGTAATATGAACAAGCATAAGGTCAGTTTAAGACTGATTTTTAGCTTCCATCAGAGGGCATCTGCTCCATAAATAAATCTCTTTACATAGTGCATTAGATTGAAATGTAGAGATGAGTACTGAATGCTGGAAATATGTTTTTCAATTAAAAACCTCTTCACACTACATAAAGATGCCAGAGAAGCTGAGTGCAGGGATAGGGACTTACCAAACAATTTGTGAGATCAACCCATCAATTGAATATTAGCCCCTTGATGCACATGCTTAACTCCCATTAGTGGCACTGGGAGCAACAATACTGCACCAATAGAGAGAATCGACCTCACAGTCTTTACACAAATGCAGATTCTTTCCATTGAAATTAAGGTGCTTTTAAGAATATGGGGTTAACAAAAATACAGTCTACACAATGAAAGCGAATCAAATGTTTACATTATATAATTGCTTTTGCTTGCTTTGACAAGGAAAATTAGCTGTGTAGAGTGCCAGTTCTAAAATGCATACTCGAATACACTTGATGAGCATAAGATCCCTGCACACCTAAGGCTAGACTGATAAAAAAACCTCACATATGCAATTGAACTTTTTTTTTTTTCCTCTTGCAGTTGCTGTCAGGAGGCTGTAAGTTGAGGCGGTAACTCTGTAATTTGCAAAACTGTCAAATGAAAGCAAATACACTTTAGCATGTGAGCAGGGTGTACCAAGCAAGAGATTGATCAGAGAAGATAATAGAGGAAGTCTTGCTCCAGGTCAACAGTTGCATGGTCCTCAATCAGGACGTTGGATTTCAAGGTCAGAAAGGGTTATTGTGATCATCTAAGATACATCACCGGGCTTGGACCTTTCTCAAATTAAATACTTGAAAAAACAAAAAAGGCTTTCTTTGGTGGAGAATTCACTGCAGCACATCGTAATTACTCTCCCCATCTGAACAACAAACAAACAAAAATTCCCTCAACATGTGTACCATTGAAAGATTTCATCTGAACTTGTCTGATTTTAAGCATTGTATTTTTTCATAACTCGGTATGCAGAAGTGAAGAACTCTCTCATCATGAGAACTGAATGGGAATTTTTTTCACTGTTCTTTATTCAACAATGGAGAGAGAGAGAGGACACTCATTTGGAAGGTGGGACACCCAAGTTCACATCCCAATTTTGCCTGAACTGGAGTGAAGGAATTTGGGCTACATTCCCACTACAAGCCAGTGGGTCACAATGACAAAGGCATTTTCCGGAGCAGGCTGGAAGATTTTCTACATGGATAGTCAGGGAAGTTTGCATAAAACTCCTGTGAAAGCACAGTTTTAAGTGGACAGTGGTAGAATTGCACTCTCCATCACACAGGGCCTTATAAGCAAGTAAAGCCAAGGAGAGGAAGTGGAGTCGTGAGCTTTATAATAGTTTCAGTCCGAAGGCTACATTTCAGAGTAAGGCAGTGGCTTGTTTTCTAGGGCTGCCTACAAACGCTGACACAAATGGCGCAAATTGCAAACAATGAGTGGGAGAAGTGTATGTACAACCTACTGTATTTTCTTCACAGGTTTTGTGTGTGCCTATTTCCTCTGTGATGTTTTGTGAAAGCTCTTTCCAAGGTGCCACAACCTGAATATTATTTGTAGCTTTATTTGTAATGTATTTCCTCAGAAAGTAACAAAATGGGAAGAAAATGACAACAAAATCTAGCAGGTCCCAAAACATCAGGAAACACTATTATTATTATGAACCAGAATGCAGACTGGGCCAGAGATCTTTCAGATTTGGGGGGCTCACAGAGCCAAACAATGATCTATGACACCTAGGAAAACCCATTGGCCTCAGTGGGATCACACATGTAGAGAGACACAATCCATGGAGGGCTTATTTAAGCAGGTGGCTTAATTTTTTTTTGTTTTCTTTTTTGTTGTCTTTTTTTTTTAGAATTCTTAAAATGTCAATCAGTTCTGCAGTGATTAATGAATCATCAGGAATCTCAAAGATCACTTTCTTGACCAAAACAATCATTGAAGTTCCATGTTCAGAGGCCAACTGTATGAGGTTCAACAAGGCCAAGTGCCGGGTCCTGCACTTCGGCCACAAAAACCCCATGCAACGCTACAGGCTTGGGGAGGAGTGGCTGGAAAGCTGCCTGGCGGAAAAGGACCTGGGGGTGCTGGTTGACGGCCAGCTGAATATGAGCCAGCAGTGTGCCCAGGTGGCCAAGAAGGCCAACAGCATCCTGGCTTGTATCAGGAACAGTGTGGCCAGCAGGACTAAGGAACTGATTGTGCCCNGAGCAGGTGAATGGGGTAACTTCCCCACTCAGCAGTTAGGTTCATGGAGCAACAATGGTCTAATATGCTGGTGGAAAGAGGACAGTCTACATCTTTACATTTGCCTTTGCAGAGTCCCCACTGTTTTAACTCCACTTTGATTACGTCTCCTAACTTTATTAAAAGGCTACGGTCATAGAATATAAGACAAAACCTGCGAAATAGAATCTAACATCAAAGTTAGCTCAGATTTGAGCAGTATTTTGAACTAGATAACCTCCAGATGACCCTCCCAACCTACATTACTCTGTGATTCTTGTTAAACCTTATGCTGTGTCATTATGAAGATGACTTGGGGAAAGTCAGAAATTTTGGCTGAATAATGACACCTCCTGAACCACTTAGCAAACCCCAAGCAGATGTTTAATTTTGCAAGGCCGAGAGAGGCAATAAAAGGGTGCTCAAGGCCTCCAGAGAACTACTAATAAAAAAGTGAGATAGAGCAAAACATTCATAGAGGGCAGTGGGTAGGAAAAGGAGAAAGAAGTAGCCTTCCAAGACTTTGCTGTGACAGCAAGAGCTCCTATCAAAGGTGGCATAATAAATTCATCAGGCCAAAATGTATCAAGGCACAACAAGCTGAACTTCAAAGGTATCAATTGTATTAGAGCTCTCAGGGTCTCAAGGTTGCTAGGTTCTTCTGGATGAAGGTCAGTGCAGTGTGAGGCTGGTGCAAATGCTCAGAAGGGCTCTTTCTTCTCTTACCCAGAAGTGATGTGGCAATTCAGATTATAAAAAGATACATAATCAATGTCAAAGCAGGAACCTTTGAAGATATATTTGCAATGTGTTCATTGCTCCATATGGGCCCATGAATTTCAAGCTCCCTGCCATATATTTTACTCTACTTAATGTGACATCTTTCATTAACGGAAGGCCAAATCTCATTCATTTTGCTCATGTGAGTTAGCAGAAACTGTTCTATTTATTGATGCATGAAAAGTTTGGCCTCATAAGTTAGCAAGAAGAAATCAACAGGTCTGCATTTAGTCTTCTGCGGCCTGTTCTAGAACAACACCAGCTCCAGAACTGATGATCATTAGTGATGAGGGAGGGAAATCTCACAGTCACGTTTCTTCAGAAAGAAAATACAAATGTTTTCCTTTGAAAAAACCCATGAATTAGTGATAGGAATGCTAAGATTTCTATAATTTTCTATCATGTGTTTTACCATTTGCGTTCATGAGCTATGTTAGCTGTATCTATGTATGGTACATATTTTACCTTTTTCATACAATTTTATTCCATGAAACACCAATATTAATACAGTTGAAGATTCTCTCAGAGAATCATATGACCATTAAGATATTGCAGATCAGATTTGTACTGTTGAAGGATATGAACTTAACCTCACATTAACCTGAAGCTTTTACCAAGTCCTAGAAGTCGTGGCAGGAATTAGACAGATGTAACCTGACTCCTCTTTCCTTAGATATCCATGGAAACCACTTTTCATTACTAGACCAAGTCCCAGACTCACTTTGTTTTTCTAAGATGCCAAGGTCAAACCACAATTAATGTTTAATCATCAGTACTGGTTTTATTTTTAAAATAAAAACACAATTTTCCCTTTAGTTAAAAATGTGAGTGAAATGTTGACTAACATATATTTATGAGCATTAAATACCTTCAGATCTGATGAAGTAATGATATTTTCTGTTAAGCAATGTTAGGTACACTAAGTACCATTACTGATCCAGTCCATGTTGAGACAGCTGATGTGTCACAATTATTTCTATATCTAAGCATATATGAAATTTAAACTCAGAAGAATTGGAAATATTAAGCATGCATAATCAAGGTTTAAATGTACTAGGCATAAGTGGTGGAAGCATATTTTTCCTCTCCCAGCACTCCTGTAATATTCTTAAATAAGTCTTTTACTAGGTATATCTGTTTGGTGGCATAAAATTAATGAATAAAGTCCTGGACACACTTGATTCGCAGATACATTTCACTACCTTCCTTTACAGGTAAGTACTGTTTGCGTCCCTCTTTGAAAAATATTGGTACAATAAGCATCATTAAGTTCAACATTACTTTTTTGTAGTGGTTCAAAACCTGCTGAGATTTGCCTTCAAAAAGTAACTTAGTGACAAATCTAAATACATTTGGTCTGTTCTTTTCTGAAGAATCAGTTAGAAGTTCAATTAAACATACTGCAATCAAAGAGAGATGTCAACTCCCTTCAAGGACTTGAAGCAGGGATTTTTTGTTTGCTTGGTTTTCTCTTTACTAAGTTTCTAACTTTCAGAGGCATCTGACTTTTCAAATGAGACTTTTTCTTTGCCAAATTAAAAAAAAATAACAGGGAGGGGCAGGATTCTCAATGGCTGTAAATTAGCAAAGTTGATTTAAAGTTGATGGAGGAATGTTCATTTATATCAACTGCGAATCTGACCCAAGCTGTATAGGCTTTAGCTGGGAAACATTCATGATTTTACAAATTATTCAGTCTTATATCTAATGTTTTTCATGATTAACAGAGTTGTCTCATATAGTAGATGCTGCTTTTTTTCTAGTTGAAGAATGTATTGGTTAAAGTCATCACAAGGAAAAAAACCAATATCTTGATATAAAGGAGTTCACTTTATTTCCTTCATGGCTATTAAAGAATCCAACAGTGATAAGGTATTTGGAAACTACACAGTCCAAATAATATTGATATGCAGAGGTGGGAAATGAACATCAAGTTACTCAAAATCAACACTGTCCAGGCAGAAACTTGCATCTCACAAAATAAATTACTTGTAAAACTAAATGTCTCTATGAAATATTAAAGTTTAAAACCATTCTGTATTACCCATTTTAAATACAGTCACCCAACTTATGCTGCTTCTTCTCCAACCATATCTGAAAGTGAGCAGGCACACTGCATCAATCAAAAGAAGACTGCAGTGAGAAAAATAATCCCCCATCAAAGCAAAATACATAAATACATAAATAAGGCCAGTGTTACATAAAATATCAGCAGTACTGAAAAGTATTTAAATGAGCATTTAAAAACTTAGGGGTATTTTTCTCTCCCTTCTTCTGCCTCTCCCCCCCGCCCCCCCAGCTTGGGCTTGTTTTATTTGGCACTTAAAGAGTCTGGTTTATTAGGCAAATATTTATGAACTTGACTTTAACCAAATCCTGTTCACAGCTGCACCTGAGAGTTACTCCAGCCTTGGATTGGAGCAACTCTTGGGGATCAGCAAATTGTTTGCACAGCCACGGAGGGGGAATTAAAAATCTTGTTGAATCAGGATTAGCAGTCCGGACGAGGAGGAGGAGGAGAGCTCATTTCCATAAGCTCTTCATCTCCCAGGCTGCTTCTCAAGTCTCTGTGGCCTGCAGACATGTGTGACCCAAAAAGAAAAAAAATAAAGGGGGGGTGGGGGTGTATGAGTGAGAGAGAGGAAAAAAAGGAAATAAAGAAAGAAGGGGCTTTTGCAATGACTGTATCTTCGCTTTTTCTGCTGGGCAGAGTCCGATCCAGCCTTCCTGCCCTTTCAGATGTACTCATACAATCTCTCACACTTGGAAGTGCATAAGAGTGTCAAGGCAGATCCCAACAGTATGGTTAAACCTTTGTTCCTGCCTCAAGCAGTGTTGCCAGGCAGGTTAAACTCTGTGGGGCCATGTTTATTTCTGCCTTCTGATTAATAGTAGAAGAGCTGCGTATGCCGTGTGAAGTCCCACATCTCACATCTGTTGAGCCGCCTACCTACCTATGCATCCCAAAGTCTTGGCAAGAACACACTCTCTGATCATTTGGGATCCATTAGTTACTTTCCATTTGCATGCACAACAACAGTGTTTAAATCCAAAACAAAGTACACAAATGTAGCATGCATGGGTGTCTTCCATGCCAGATGAATGTATAAAGCTGGCTGAGGTTAACAGCAAGGAAATCTTTAAATAACATTAGCCTTACCCTGAAACTATGCAATAACTTACAGCTGCCCTAGATTTGTTGGACTGTGAACTCTCCTGCATGCCCATGAAGAGAGGTTTCAAAGCAGCTGCATTTTAAAGAGAGCTACCAGTGTAGGGATGTGAACTTTGTTTCCTCACTAAGAACAAAAGCATATGGTCCCTTGCTGAACAGAGAGAAAAATACACATGCCCCCAGCTCCCAAACAGAGTATTCAGTAAAACCTGAGGTTGGGATGGTTGTATAGTCTCCATCACCTACTCAAGTTCCTTCATGACCACAGCCATCATTGCCACAACCTCCTCTCTTGAAAGCAGTCAGGATGTTTGAAGCATACCAAGCTTATTTTTAAAAAAATCAAATGTTGGCCAAATGGAAAACATATAGATTTAAGTTCTATTGATTATGAAAAAAAGAAGTACTACATAGCAAAGACGAGCATAGCAGAATCAGACTCAAAATGACTGTGGATATGTGCGTGAAGCCAGATAAAAGCAAGCCTTGCTTTATACATTGTGATTTTTCTTGTATTTGTACTTGTTGTCCCAGGAGAGCCAAATGAACAACTCTTTCAACATTAATTGGCGGTTATATAGCTAAATCTCCACTATACTATATGCCCCAGACCATATCCCTCTCTGTGATAGTTCATCCAACAGTGGATCTTCTAATAGCTGCAATTAAGTAGAATCAAAAGTAGAAATCAATTTGTGAAGTGCTCAAAAGAAGAGAAAAATCACACATGCCCCAGCTATGTGGTCACTTCAATCAACCATCCTTTTAAGAAGCTGCTTTAGAGACTTAAGATAAAGTTTGAACAGCTCAGGTTTGTTGACTTTGGCAGATTCATTTTTATTCACTAGACTAGCTTAAAAGTTTTGAGTGAAAAATGTGTGTGCAAATTTGGCCCATTTTCAAAACTTGATTTTTTTTTTAATACTGCTAAAGCACATTAATGTACTTATGATTTGACAGACAACTTTTTTTTTTTTTTCCAAAAGCTTTTCTTTCCTCTTTCCTGCCCCAGAGAAGCTGCTTTTTCATGTTCCTAAATTGCTCATTTGAGGTGATCTTTTCCATCACACAGCCACTGCTGCTGCCAATACTTACACATTTAAAGTCCATCGGAAGGTCTCAGGTATGACTCTGTGCCATTTTAAGCACTTCTGCAATCTTTCTGCTTCTAGACTGCTTCAGAGACTAAAGAGACCCTTAAAATCACTTAGGCAACCCTCAGCACCTTCTAAATTGCAAGTGCACATCCAGGCTGTCATACAGGTCACTGTGGCTGTGTTACACTTACCTAAGCTACAGCCCTCCTAGGAACAGCCTGAGTTTGGATACTCCTACATTTGCTATGCCAAGTCTGGTGGATGCTACTGGCAAGAGACATTGAGACCCTTCCAGAAGGTCCCCAGGCTGTTTTTTCCTGGCCAGCACTGATTGCTTTGTGGCTGTTGAACCAGCCATGAAGCTTACGTTATGGGCCTTTGTCCACAAGATGTGGACACAAAAGAGTGCTAACATGAACGGCACATCCTAGGTATCCTCACCCAGGATGCTGCTGCCAGTCCTCCCACATTACATGTTGCAGCCCTACTTCTCCTTTCCACTGTTGCAGCAACTGCTATACCCAAATCTTCAACGAGTCTTAAAGATTGATTTCTGACATTTCTCCAGTAGCAAATTCTGAGTTTTACTTCCCCTTTACCATGTTCTGGCTTTTTTGTGGGCATCATTATGTCCTTTCCCTTGGCATATAGTACCTGGACTACAGGAGAGAGTGTTATCTCTTTTCTTTTTTTTGTACTATCCTTCACATCCCAAATCTCTAATTTTATTCCGGAATCTCACCTCTTCAAACCTACTAACCAACAACAGGCAACATTCCCCACCACCGCCTCTACCACACTGTCCTTCAGTCTTTTATCTGGCCTTCACAGTGAAAAGAGAAAAGGAAATTCCTTCTTCCCCCTCACTCACTGGAGAGAAACCTCAGTTTCCAGCTCCAGTTTGCCTGATGTTGCTCAGGGAACATCCACAGATGTGGCTCACCCCTTCTCCAACCTGCACTGTCGCTGTTCCTTGAGCCTTAGCAGCCACGCAGCAGAGTGGCCAAGACTTGGTGTCTGTCAGTGAGTGCACTGAAACCTAAAAGACAATGAACCCAAAAGTTTTTCATGAGCTCATATTCTTCTCCTGGGGACCAAGGAGACAGGGAAGTTGCTGTCGCAGTCATACCTAAAACAGATACATTGATAGATAATGCAGAGTGGGTAACATGCACTTTCCAGAGATGTCTTCGGTATATTTTTGCAGATTTTTTTGCTTTTGTTGTCTTTAGGACTGGTGCAGTGGCACATTACATTAGTGCAAACTGGTGCTGATGCTCAGAGGCTTGTGCCCACTCTGTCAGGATTCAAAATATTACCACAATCTGCAAGTAAGCAATAAGATATGACAAGGAGTGTGATACTGTAACATAACAATGTACCTCGAGGGACACCTGTGAGGGAGGAGGTGAAACTGAGTGTATTCAACTGCCCAAGGTGTGATTTCTATCTCAAACCATAATGCAATAAGATGTGATGATAAAAAGGCACAGGACTGAAACAAAACATGCCTTTTTTAGAATGTCAACCTGGATATGTGGTATGCTGTAAAAAAATGTTATGCCATTTCCTGCCTTCTAAATAGAATGCTTATAAAATTACCTGACATGATTTACATCAACATGTTTCTTTCAAAAAAAAATCCATTATCTGCGGTAGCACTAGATTATAATTTCATCATGTGGATTGTGTTCCAACAATCCTTTATGCATCCCTTATGCATTCAATACTGTTCTGCCAATAGAAAAAAACATGGTAGAAATGGGTTCATATGTTTGTCTCATTTTAAATATCAGGGGTTCAGAAGCACCGGAAGAGAAACATAATACATAACCAGTTCTCTCCTTTCATAACAAGCCCCCTCCTTTCCTGATGCTATTTCACAAGTGTGCTTCTAACACAGATACTCTACAAGCCTCAGATTCTCTCGTAATACAAAAAATTTAAACTCACTTAGGCAAAACTAAAACACAGTACCTTACAAACTCCTTGGGGATAATTTCAAGGACAAGCATGCTCCATAATTTTAAGTTTTTGTGCACCTACAGTACAAACAATAGGTATAGAATAATTTTTTTTAAATATTTTTAAACATGTGCTCTCAGAAGACTTGAAGGGTAGAAAGCTCATTCGGACCTGTTACCAAGTAACCTCAGTTCTCAGTGACTTCAGTCTCAGAAGAGATATCGTGTTATTACATGGTCAGGTCACTGCAGATGAAATACCTTGAACAGCAGATGATAGCTCCTGCTCTCAGAGCTCTTCTAACAAGTCTCAGAACTCTGTTTATTTTCAAATGTTAACTCAAGAGTCTTCAGTATAATCCAGTAATATGTTAGAAAAAAATGTTTTAGTCAAATGAGTAAGCATGATATGGACATTGTGTACAAATGAAAGAGAACAAGTGAGATTTTATGGATATTTTTGGTGGATTGTATAACCCTATAGCCCTTTCTTTCTGTTTTACCAATACAGCAAAGTTCAGTCTTTGTCTTCTCCAAAACATGTCATTGATTGTATTTCATGAAAAGAGAAGAAGGCTCAGTGATTTGGAAAGGCAGGAGGTCAAATTGTTGTATAGAAAATAACTACTGTAGGCCTTGTTATTGTTATATGCAGTACTTATTTAAGCAGTGAGATCCCATTGAGATGAAATACCTCAGCTCCACAAGTATCCTGTTTCTGTTACTGGCCATGCCTAAAGCTGTTTTTTAAGCATATGCCCATGAACAGTAAAGTCCCATTGACTTCAGTGGCAGCACTCACAGCTGTAAAGCTTGTGAAGGAGTCTTGCATTGGAGCTGCTGTTGTCCCTGCTTGCCAGTATTTTATGGCGCTGGCCTGTCTATTTTAGATTGTGATTGGCTCATCAGCTCAGCAGGAGAGTATCTACTCTCCTTATTTGTACCTTTCACAAATTTCCACATTCATTACTCTCCTTGCTCTCTAACCTATGGTAAGTCTCAGTGTACCTGTACAAAGCAAACCTTTATTTCTCTGTTTCTCCTCCCTTTGCAGGGAGTCAGTTATCGTGATTCACGAGTTCAGCACAGCAGGAGTATATCAGTCCTCAAATGGGAGACCCACTTGGGGAAAAGCAGCCAGTTTGTGCCTTAGTGAATGATACCATTACTTCAAGTCAGTGACAAAGTTGTGTGTTTCTGCCGGGCATTTGGAATTGACTGTGCTATAGGAAATGTCAAAAGGAGAAATGAAACTAAGTTTTTGGATATTTGCCTCCATTAAAGACCTTGTAGTAATTTTCACAATAGCATCCCCAGTGTTATGCCTGGTTTCAAATTGGGATAATTGCATCCTGCCTACCTCAATTTCTGTTCTGGAGTTCTGTTGGCTAGAATAATCCTTTTTTGCTGCCAGAATTCAAATGCTGTTTAGGGGCGCAATCCACTTTTAAACAATTGTTGTTCTGCTCTCCAGAGAGAGGTCCATGGCAATTCAGATACTGCAATGGTTAATATTAGAACAATACATATAAATAAATAAAGGCATTTCAGGAGTGGTTGAAGTGATTCCTATACACACGTACACACACAAGCACATGACCCTTCAAGATGAGATGCAGAATATGAGACACTACGTTGTAAGACATTGCAATGTTATTATGCTTTGTATGAAGGATGCTATATAAAATATTAATGTATTTCATTAAAATGACTCTTAATGTCAATATGTAGTGTGACTGTGCCATGATTTCTTATGTTAGTAGGTGCTTTACTAGAAGTTATAACTTTACATTATTCAACCACAATAGTCTCTGTAGTAAATGTATTGTCTCTGTTATCAACTTA
>VZTL01029654.1:0-39792 GCA_013400535.1 Scopus umbretta
TTAAGCCCAGCTGCAATGTTGTCCCCTGTCCAGCTTGGATGGGGACAAGGAATAGCTGGGCACAGCTACCATTAGAGTCGAAAATGGTTTCCATTCATACTGTGCTCCTTGCAACATGTGGGCCTGTCCTCAGGGAGCCCTCTCTCCCCTGCCCTCCTTGCCAGGCAGGAGTGAGGAAGACGTGGTTGGATTCTGGGAACACTCAGCCTTGCTGCTGGCCACTGGCCACTGGCCAGGTCTTTGTGCTCCCTCTGCCTCAGGGTATGTCTGCGCTCAGTCAATGATCCAAGTGCTGAGCAGTGTTGAAACCAGCTAGTTTGGGCTATACGAGCAGCCCATCCCAGAGCCCAGCAGAGGCTAAATAAAGGCCTGAGCATTCACTCGTCTTCTGAGAGAGCTTTCACAATCTGCTGTGGGCTTTCATGTTGCAACAACTCTGCTGCGAGCAGCGCTGGTGTTCAAAGCTGTGCTGGACAAATGCGTACCATACTGCTTTGTCGCTGCCTGCTTTGGGGACAGTGGCTGTTTACAGTGTCCGTGTGTGCTCATGGGGGCCACTCTTCAGGCAGGCAGGTGTGCTGGCTGCAAGCTGAGCTGCTTTCCCGCTTCCCTTCTCTCCCTGTCTCAAAACAAGCTGCAGAGACTTGGCTGGGATGTTCCCTGCTGCTGCAGAAGACTTGTCACTTTGGGATGGGGAAAGCAGAGAGGGCAGAGAGCAAAATGCAGTCCTGTGCATGTGCCCTCACTGCTTGGGTAAACACAGAGCCCTCAGCACCTCACCCTGCACAGCCCACAGGATGGGTTACTGAAGGGTGAAGCTGCATTCAGGCTCCATGGCAGTGAATCCCCCCAGGGTCTGATCCCTGCTGTGCAGCTGCAGCGGGGGTACCTGCCAGTCGGGACTGGAAGGCAAAAGTTGGCTTGATACCACTCTAACCTCTTGTGCCCACCTCAGGGCCTTTTAGAGGAAGTCACCAGCTGGGGCTCTGTGGGCTGCAGAGGCTTCTCCTCCCTCTCCTCTCCCATTTCGGACTGAAGCACATTCCCCTCGATGCATTATCCACTTTATCCCCATTTCTTTTCCAGAAACACCTTGGTCCTCTCAATGCAGACGGATACACGCCAGATCCTGTAGGTGAGCATCTTTGAAAGCCCTCTTGTCCTAACAGGAGGAGAGAGGACCTGGGGATGCCACAGGAATCACAGGGGTTACCTGACTCGTCTGTATGACCTTCTGGTCAAAGAGCTGTGCTACAAAGCCCCTTGCTTACAAAGGCACCCAGGAGCATCCCACCTGTTTCAGGGCAAAACTGTTTTCTCACACCCAGCACCCAGTGAATCAAGCCCTGGCCCATTCCCTGTCTTCCATCCTGCCTACTAAATACTCAACGTATTCAGTTACCTTTCAGTGGGGTGAAGTCTACACATGTCCAGGTCCTGCAAGGTCTCAGGTGTGGAGTGGGAATGCTCAAACACCTCTCCCCATCCTGGCTCCTTCAGCAGCTGTAACTAGGAGAAGCTGTGGGTTGTGAAAGGAAGGGAGATGCCTGGGAGGGAGACTTGAATGCTGGATCTTGAAGAAAATTTGGCCCAGAGACTAGAGAAAACCTTCCCAACAAGTGAGGGAGGGAGGGACAAGGAAGGATATGTTGTTTACAGCTGAAAAAATCCTGTATCTCTTGGAAAGGTGCAGGAAAGTCACACCTGCTACCCATGGACACCAGTGTCTATGAGAGCCCATACAGTGACCCTGAAGAACTGAAGGATAAGAAGCTTTTCCTGAAGAGGGACCACCTGATTATTGATGAAGTGGAACTGGGGGCCGGAAACTTTGGCTGCGTCAGGAAAGGAGTCTACAAAATGAGAAAGTAAGTGCTGTCCTGAAGGATGCTGAGGAAGCGGGAGGAAGGTGCTCTGTGCTGAGCTCAGATGTTTCTAGCAGTTTCTAGCTAGATGGACCCTGAAGTGATAATGGGGTGGAGGTATAAGAGATACTCTGGAAGGTCAGTGATGACTTTGCACAGACTTTCAGTGACAACCTTGTTGCCCTGAGAGTGTAATCTGCACTGTACACTCCTGGGCATAAGACTGCCACTTCTGAAGGCATTTGCTGGGAGGAGCAAATCCATGCTTCTGAGGTCACCTTGGTCCATGTCAGGGCAAAGAAGTGAGACTGAGAAGAAGTGTGATCCTTGGCTCTGTTGTTGGTTGTGTATGAGTCCACAAATATGGCCTTTGCCCACTTTGTGCCCGAGTTTCCCTCTTGAAAAACGGCAATGATGATACAGATCTCAGTGTGTGAGGTGATGCACCTTCAGATCTACAGATGGCAAATACTGGCCTACGCTTATAAGGGTAAGGTGATCCTTTTCTCTTTGGCCTTCCAGCAGGCCTGGGATACCAGTATTATGCAGGGCTCTGCCAAAACAGGCTATGAAGATTGCCATTGAAAGATCAAACAGTATCAAGTGAGAAGTGGTTTGCATTTCTGGCTGTGATACATGAGTCTGCTGCTTTTTAATTCATCCTATGTGTGTTCCTCTTGCACCCTGTGCAGGAAGCAGATCGATGTGGCCATAAAGGTGCTGAAGAGCAACAATGAGAAAACAGTGAAGGATGAAATGATGAAGGAAGCCCAGATCATGCATCAGCTGGATAACCCCTACATTGTCCGAATGATTGGAGTCTGCGAGGCAGAGTCCCTGATGCTCGTGATGGAGATGGCTTCTGGAGGGCCACTCAACAAGTTCTTGTCTTCCAAGAAGTGAGTACTGAATAAAATGTGGCTGGCTGATTTTCTGCACTTCTCATCAAACTCTCTTCTGCCAGGGGAGCCTGGCTTTGTAGGTGGAGGGAAGCTCATAACAGCAGAAAGAGATGTCTTTTCATGTGAGGTAATAGGGATTGATGCTTCTGGAGCAGAGATGTCCACATTCATTCTCCTGTGCAGCTAGAAAGCTTGGAGGGGACTGTGGGGTACAGAGTAGTGGCAGGTCCTTTATTACTGCATTGTCTTTTCATCTTCCCCAGAGACGAGATTTCAGTCAGCAATATTGTGGAGCTGATGCACCAAGTCTCCATGGGGATGAAGTACTTGGAGGAAAAAAACTTTGTCCACAGGGACCTGGCAGCCAGAAATGTCCTGCTGGTCAACCAGCATTATGCCAAGATCAGTGACTTTGGACTCTCCAAGGCTCTTGGCGCTGATGACAGCTACTATAAGGTAAGTGTAAGCATAGCGAAGGATCCAGATAGCAGGAGCCCTCCTAACTGGGGGGGGCAGAGACCCCCAGAGGCAGGGGGTCTGGACTCTTCCCAGGTGCCCTGCTGCATGACCATGTCACACTCTGGCTGGCCTCACTGCTGTGACATTAAAAGGGGCTTTGCAAAGCTCCACGTGGCAAAGAGGAAATTGATACGGATGCAGAGGCAGCAAGGGGGATGCAGTGCAGTGGGATGGCAGGAGAGAGGAGACGGGAGAGGAGCCAGAGCAGAAAGCAGGGAAGAGAAGGTGATGAAGAGCGAGCCAGGGCTGATCTTCCAGCAGCGTGCACCAGTGCACAACTGCACTGAGCCCTGGGGCTGGGGTGCGGGAGGAGGGTGGCACCGCGGGACAGAATCCTGCACCCAGGCATGGCTGATCAGGGCCAGCGAGACAGCAGGGCCTGGGCCGGGGTTTGGGGCTCAGGGCTTTTGGCCTTGAGCTCCCAGCCCAGGAAGAGAGAATTTTTTCAGCAGCGTGGGATTGCATTTGACACAAACATTTAGCAAAGTGGAATTCTGGTTCAGCTCAGGGCAGTGTGTCTCAGGGTGGAAGTTTTCCTCTTTGCTTTGCTACAGGCCAGGACAGCAGGAAAGTGGCCCTTGAAATGGTATGCCCCCGAGTGCATCCTCTACCACAAGTTCTCCAGCAAAAGTGATGTATGGAGCTATGGCGTGACCATGTGGGAGGCCTTCAGCTACGGGCAGAAACCGTACAAGGTGAGGCAGAGCTGGGTCCATCACGGACGGATGCAACAGTCCAGTCTCCCACACTATAACAGGCTGACACACACTGAAACTACCACTTCTGTTTCCTTGAGTGGGTGTTCTTCCCACCGTTGAACAGATGGGAAAGGAGACAGGCTCACTTCTACTTTACAAAAGGCACAAATTAGATTGTTTGGATCCTGCAGCTTTGTGTTCATTTAAGGGAGAAGAAACAGAAAACAAAAATTAATTTGGGTTTGAATCAAAGCAGATCTTCTCTTTGACCCTTCTGCTCACTTGCAGAGCTGAAAAATCAGTTGCTCAGCCACTGCTCTGCTCAGGCTTGTGATGGGGTCTGCAGGCTGGGCTGGCCACAATGCAAGACACCGCTGCTGGGTGCCAGGGTTGAAAGGAGTTAATGTACGGGGTGCGTGGTGCATGGATCCAAAGCATTACCCCAGGTCCAGCTCTTAACCTGTCTCTTTTAATCCTGGTGCCAGCTCCAAAAACATTAAAGCATTTTCCCACTTGATCTTATCCTAGAAAATGAAAGGCCCAGAGGTCATCAGCTTCATAGAGCAAGGGAAGCGCATGGACTGCCCCACAGACTGCCCGGCAGAGATGTACACCCTCATGCATCAATGCTGGACCTACAGGTAAGGCTTTCACTAGCTCAGCTTTGCTGGGTAGCAGGACCATCAGAACAGCACACACTGTCTGGGTGGTGGCAACACAAAGCAAATGGTGTCTCCTGCCTTGGTCTCATTCCACAGTCTATGATGAATGATACACCTATTTCTTTATTATCATACTCCTCCTTTTGCCTGTACCAACCCTGGAAGATATCAGAGCCTCTGTGCCTTTGCCCCTCTCCATCCCAGAAAATTCTCAGCTGCCCTCCTAAGCCCTGTACAACAGGGCTGCTGTTCTTCCCCGGGTTCTTCTGTGCTTGGTGCGTTCTCATTGCGTCATTCTACTTTTCTACTTTCTGTTGACTCTATTTGTTCCTTTTTGCCCTTGCAGATGGGAAGAGCGTCCAGGATTTATTTCTGTGGAAAACATAATCCGGTCCTACTACTACAGTATTGCTACCAAGACAGAAAATGGACCGAAGACAGAGGACAAGTCAAAAGCAATTCTTCCTTGAGTTTCCCTCTCTAATTCTCAACACAGACCCTTCCTGCATGGGACATGGAAAGGCTCTTTGCAAATTTTTGCTTTAATCTCTCAAATGCCGGTTTTGTTTCTCAAGTAGTTCCAGAACTAAGAACCTGGGAGACGATGTTGTCAGAGCAGACAAGGGCACTCAGCTGTACCTTGTGTCTCCAAGCAGCCGGCCATGATTTACATCTCCAGCCTGACCCAGCACAGGACAGTACAGACAGTATTATAGTTCCTTCTTACCCACTTCCAAAACTATCCCAGAACCTCAGAGCTTAATGCCTAGCAGGTTTACTAAGGATGAACTGTGTCGGCTCCAGCAGACTGGGATTTTTCCAGATCCCTTAAAAACAATTCTTTCACAGGAAACCACCAAGTACACATTTCTGGCGAGGGTTGCATGGGGTGTAGCACAGGACAGGGAGCCTTCGAGTCCCCTTTTCCCTTGGCTTAGGGCAAGAAGCAGCTGGTGTGCGGCTCGCTCCCAGCAGAGACGGGGAGAAGCAGTGGGGCAGAACTGCACAGTGCCACTGCTTTGGCCTCCTCGCACCCTGCCAGCCACAGCTCTTGCACCCCAGGGCACTGCCTGTGCCTGTTCAGCACAGAGCACGGTGTACATGTTCCCTGCGCTGTCACAGCCCTCCACACTGGTTATGGCTCCTGAAACAACTCAACTCCCAGGACCCATTGGTCACCTCCTGGATCCCACCTGGCCCCTCTGTGCTCCTGAAATGAACATCTTGCTATTCAAGCCTGAAAATTGGTTACCATGTAAATAAACTATTCTGTATTTTTAAAGATACCTATTACTCAGACTATTGAACTATCATAAATGTTTGCAACTGCTTCCAGCTGACAAGAAAATAATTGTAATTTCCCTCCACTAGGCCAGGGTTTCCCACCTTGATGCTCTCCACGACCCTGCAGAGTCACCAACCTGGTCACCCTTGAGCTGGCTTCGCTGCAGAGCTGGAGCTTTCTTGCAGCTTTCTTGCAGCTATGGCATACACAGTTCTCATCTAAGGCCACTGTGGAAACCCACCTCTTCAGGCTTGTCCTGGTCTACCCCTGCCCCCAGATGCAGTGGATTACCCATGCTGGGGGAACTGTGGTCTGCACTGTTGCAGAGAGCAGAGTGGTTGTGAAGGCTGGGGAAGTGGGAGAAGCAGAAGATCAGAGCCCTGAGATACAGTGACTAGAAAAGCTTATCTCTCACCATCTTCTGGTATCTGAAAGCCACACAGTAGCTCACACAGAGTACCTTGTCCCAGAGGTAAAATAAACAGTTACAGCCCAGGCCAGAGCACAGCCCTTACCTAAAACCTTAACGGGAGGTGGATTTGATCTGAAGACAGCGGTTCCTGGGGAGCATTCAGCTATGAGGCCTAAATTACTCTCGGTATAGCCTGTTTAAGCACTCGGAGAACCTCTGATGAAAACGAAGAGTGTTCCTCTCTCCTTATTTAGACTACAGCCTCCGGTGATACCAACTATTTACACGCCAAAACATTTTCTCTCTCAATGCCGTTAGCTTGGCCTGTATGCTTGAGAACTGCTATCCCTACCAGTAGAGGGAAAAACAGAGGTGTCGGAGGAGAAAGTGGCTTGTTCCTGTTTGTTCAGTGAGTTAGTGGCAGAGACAGAAAAAAAGATTATCTCCTGCGCCATGTTTTCCTCCCAGAAAAAGCAGATATTTTGCTGGAAAAGAGGTTTGATGTGCTTACTGCTTGAAAACCACTGCCAAAACATTTTGTTTAGACTTTTCTGTCAAAACAAATCCATTTTTTGGTTTGAAATGATTTCGTGTATTAAACTTTCAGCTAACTAGTTACTGGTATTTTTTCAAATGGGGAAGGAAAGTACCAGAAAAGTCATATCCCCAGAGGAGCTTCTGGTTTAGTTGGAGACAATTTCAAGTGAGTATGTGTGCACAGACCCTGACAGACAGAATGTAAATCCCTCGAGATCATGCCACAGGGGTAAGGGGCAGGGGTTTCTCCCCCGGAAAGCCATCTAGGCTGTTCATGTTGCTCTGGCTGTTCCAAGAGCATCGCAAAAAGTCAGGAGTTGCTGTGGGGGAAAAAGGGAGTGAGACAACAAGGACCTGAAGTCACAGGGCTCTGTGACCCGTGCATCTTTGTGGCTCCTCTTTTTTGCATGTGCAAGGTCTGACAGTCACCCCCGAGGGGAACGTCCTTTGACTTCAGGCACTGCCTCCTTCCTGGGCATCCCTAGGTTGCAAACGAAGAAGGGACTCAGCCCCCTCAGTAAGACACATCTCTGTGTCTCGCAGTGCAATGGCCCTGCAGACCAGAACAGCCTTTCCTCTTCCCCATCCACTGCATGGATGTATTCAGCTCTGCCCTCTCTCCTCGCCCACTGCTGGCAGGTCCAAATGTTGAAACACTTTGCTGGACTTTTCAGTCCTTTCGCTGACTGATGCCAGAGGCCCTGGGTGTTCAAGCAGGAGCTGTGTCACTGACAAGATAAAGACATAGCCTGTAGTTAGCAGACTCAGAGCTCAGTGCTCTATGGCTGCTTCTGCTCTCCCATAAACTCCCTCAGATCCTCTCTTTTCTTGCTGCCCTCTCCTTACTGCCTTCTCTCCACTAGCCCTATTTCCCTCTGTTTTACCTGAATCTTTAAAGCTCTTCGGATTCTTGCACTTTCCATCTTGCAAGGGAAAAGATGAACTTCATCTTCTAACTAAGCACCCACAGTGACAACATGAGACATGATAAAGTATCAGTAGTCATGTCTGATCAACACTACGTAACACTCCATCATATCACCAATGCAGATCTATCTCATTCCAACCTATCTTATCACCAGTACATGCCTATTTATCAATTGCACTGCGATATCACAGGCACATACTGACCTTTCTATCTCTTTCAGCTATCTAGGCACTTTCATTTTGTTCAGCAGCACAGCAACTACGTGACTAACACAGCTTTGTGCTCACTGACCTTTGTATCATACCCCTAAGTAATTTACTGAAGCAATGCAAAAGTATATTTTCAAAGCTGGTGCTAGATATTTTCCCCTCTCTTCCCAAGAAGTGCTGAGTGTGAGGTCCTTCAGGGCATGGCTCAGTGCTGCCAGGGGGACTCCTGCTTTGCTGCTGGGCTGTCCTCTCTTCCATGACCATGGTTCTCTTCCATGAGCGCTGTCAGCAGTTGAGCTGCTTGGTTTTGGCTGCTTTCTGGCCCTTAGGTATTGCTGTATAGCGAAGAAGGCAGAACTAGAAGCACTAGGCAGAGAGAGGGGGGCCAGCTGGAGGGAAGAACACTGGCAGGCTCCACGTCAGCTGTCTCCATGCAGCCCTTGCTGGGATGAGCTACTGCAGCACTCAGACCTGCTCCCTGTTTGGGGAAGGGGCAGGTTTGCACTTTCAAGATCCCTGTCCTACTGGATGGCTCCAGCTGTTGGCAACTTGGAGGCACTGCAAGGGCAGGGCGCAGACGTACTCACCATCATCACCCTTCTTGTTACGAAACGTCTGGCAACTGTGAAGTCACAGAATGCTTTGGTCCTGCCCTGAAAAAATACACCTCAAAACCACTGATTTCTTCATAAAAGTCAGGTGAATCACTGATCCTACGCTGTCCACTTCTCTCCCTCCGTGAGAGGAGATAAGCTTAGTTTTAATTACAGCAGAGGGAAGTGACACAAGGAAAGGATATGACTAGTCCGTGGTTGCACAGGGACCTGGAAGAAAAGCTCCCATTCACCTTTTCTGTTTTCATACCTTCATCTCCTGATGATGTCTTCTTTTTATGTTCAAAGGCCTTCACAGCTCAGAGAAACTGAACAAGTCAAATGATGCCCCAGCAAAGGCTGCCATCACATGCATCGATATACTCACCCAGCAGCGAGTTAGCCAAGTCTATTGTAGAGGCTTTTACTGTCAACCCATTGCACATGAAGAAAAAAGGATGTGCAAGGCACTGGAAGATGTAAACCTAAGTGCAAAATTAGATGCTCTTCACTGACAAGAGGAGTGCAAGTGATGGGGCTAGTTTAGATATTAACAAGTATCCAAGTCCTGAAGAAAAGAAACTCTTTTCACAGCAAGAGGAAGTTGCTTATTTTGCCACCAAGAAATCTGGTAGTGTAGATAAGACTTAGACTGAGCCAAAAGACCTTTTCTTCTTTTGTCTCTAGTTTTTTTAATGTTACCTCGTTTTTGCCTGTCAGATAGAAATCTCTCTGCTGGAAGTGGAAACTGTAAACATGTTTTCACAAGTGTTTTTTTTTGATCAGCAACAGAAATCTTGGAAAATAAGAGAGGTGCTCGTACTGGCTGAGAGGCTGTTGGGGAGCGGTAGGAAATTCAGCATTGCTCATCTCTTCCAACTGCACATAATCCCATCCGAGGACAGGAGCACGCTTGTGGCGTGACAGGTACCGGGACACTGCCTGCCTGACTGACAGCCAGAGCCAAGGCACAGAGTCAGGCCCTGCAGTGAGCAAGGAAGTGCAGAGAGTATTCAGACACACACCATGTCATGAAGAGAGGCTATTTTTGTCCCTAACTGCCAGCAAACAGTGCAAGCAGCGACAGGTGGTTTCAGCAGCTAATTCTCTGTGCTGTTTTTCTGCGGCTTTAGGCGATCAACTTTGGTTGATGTAAGATGTCGCTCTGTTCAGTTTGCACAGGCAATTCAGGGTACGGTGGCTGGCATTCCTACCGACTCTTCAAGGCTTCTGCTCTGGTCAGATGGCAGTTTCAGAGCCTTGTTCATAAAGCCTGGAGGACCTGCAGATACTCAGCAATTTTGCCTTTGATCTGAGGTCTCCTTATGTCCCATCCTCCCTGTCTCCTCAACTGATGGGCCCTCCCTGCCTGTGACCTCCAGCCTGTGCTTCCACTTGTAGCTCTGGGACAGGGTGAAGCATCCTCTCACAGAGCGAAGAAATCACGGTCCAGAGTAACTGGGTGTTGAAAGGTTAAATAACAAACTCATTCAGTAAATATATTTTACTATTAAATTAATCTATTTAGTAACCAACCCGTTTGTTGTTGCTGTTGCTGTGAAGGGAATGCTTTTCTTCTTTGGTAGCCTGGCTGGGGTATTAGGCTGTTTCCTATTAGGTAACAAAAGAAGACACAGCTCCAGAAAGAAACTTTAAAAACTAAATGGCATTTGATCCATTTCTGTCCTTTTTTTTAATCAGATTTTGTCAGAAACGGTGAAGGGTAAGCGTATTTTACAGAGAGTAAAATATAGGGCTGTCTGGACACTCTCTGTAGGTACATTCAGCATATCCCAGCTGCGCAGAGGGCAGTGCAGACAGCGGTCTCTCAGAAGGGCGATGGAGCTGGCAGAGAATTGAGAGCAGTTTCCTTCCACCAGCAAAGCATAGCTGCAGAGGGCCCTGTCGTGGCTGAAGGAACTTGTGTTCTGGCCGTCATGGGCTGAAGGGCTCTTTATATGTGCTTCCCCTTGCAGATCAAAGCCCAAGCACATCCCCTGCAAGGTCCTACCTTCCAGCAGAGTCCTTCTGCACTTCACTCCCCGAGGGACCTCAGCTCATGCAGGGCTGTGCAGTGACTGCTTCTCCTGAATGAAACTACCCGTTGCGGGCCCAGCAGCTGCACTACTGCTATTACTCACAGCATTCTTCCAATAAACTAATCAATGTGGTTGTTTTGTGTCCTCCCAAACACTCCCATCATTCGGAGCTTGTCTGTGCTCCTCCTAAAGCCTGCACATGCATGGGCTGGTCTGCAGAGTGATTTTAAGTCCAACTGTCCTTGAAAGAGGGCAGCCGGTGGTCTCACCGTCTGTCTGAAGGCTGTGGATTTTTGCCTTGGGAGCCCAACTGCATCTTGCATCAAAGACTGAATACGTCCTTTGCAGATTCAGAAACAGTGGTGGGCTTGGTGTGGTGCAGGAAGGAAAGGCAAGGCTATGACAATGTAGCACGTTTGGCCTGAGGCTGAGCTTGGCCTGTGGTCCTTGCCCTCACTGTGGAAGCCCTAAGCTTGTCTGCAGAGCCCGTTTTGGTCAGGGGAGGGCTGACCAGCATGCTGCACCAGTTGTGGTCCCTCTGACGTGCAGAAGGATGGAGTGGCAAGTGACACCATTACTCCAACCCATCTCTCAAGTGCTGGGTGGCAGTTCCCCATTTAGATTGGAGTGCAGGCCCACAAAGGCTCCCTGTCTGTAAAGCAGCTACCAGAACCTCCCTGAGCCAAGGCTGGGACTGAGAGACCTGCAGGAGCTGAGAGGAGCTTGTCTGAGAGCTGGCTGACTGTCCCCTCCCAGCTGCGGCAGAGCCAGGTATGGCTGCTCTTCTCCGCTGCTCTGCTCAGGACCTGCATCCCACCATCAGAAGGTGGCACTGATTATGTACAGGCCACAGAACAGCAAATTCTACATTATTCTCTCTGGGGCAGGAATTTGACTAATCCACAGAAACTCAGCCCCTCTCTTGGGAAGACTTCACAGCACTGTAGTGAGGTTCAAATATTTCTCCTGCTGAGGATCAGAAGCACCAACCTCCCTGTGCATGTCTCAACTTCCACTGGCAACGGAGCAGAAGTATGGAGCAGGGTTATGCAGGAAGGACAGAAGGGACCAAAGCATTAGGGGACATACTGTAGGTGGCAGTTGTGAGCAGGCAGAGTAAAAAGGGGGAAAAAACACCTCCTCTTGCTTTATTTTCAGAGCTTCCTCCTGGAGCCAGAAATCACATTACCATCACAGACGAGTGGACACCACCTTCTGCTGCAAAAAACATGCATTACTGACAACTATAATAACGATAACTCTGAATTGAATGGCAAAATAAAACACGGACAATTTCAGTGGGATGAAAAATCATGATGAAGGAATCAAAGGAGATTTTAAAAATAAAACATCCACCTTGGGGAGTCAGAGAATGCCTGATCACAGAGCTGCCCCCAAGCAGGGAGAGCACCATGCAAGCTGGTACCTAGCTGATGTCTTGGCCTACATGAGCCAGTCAGGTGGGAAAGCTAGTAGCCACAGAGCCAGAAAGCCCTGGGACAAGCAGGCAGATGGGTGAGCTGGCAGGAGTGGAGGCAGGGTTACCCATCAGACAGCCTGGCCAACACTTGCTTTGTTTCCACTGAAAGCTTTGACGGAATCAAAACCTTTCCACAGAACACTTCAATTTAGTCTAATCAGCATTTTTGGATGGAAAACTCTTCTGTAGGAAAATTTCCATCCAACTTAAGTCATTTACTCCTGGGGCAAATGAGTATAATGTGGGTGTAAAGCACGGTCATGTCAGAGATGTAGCAGTTGCCACATCCTTTGGCATGATGCAAACAGGGATGTGGTGTAACAGGTGATGGAGAACCAGCTCACTCCGTGGACCTACAGCATCAGTGTACTCTGTCATCCTGGACAAACTTAAGCAATTGATTCTGGCCACACATCAGGGAATTTTGGGAAACAGGCTGGAATGACAAACAGTCAAGACCCCTGAACCTAAAGTGAAGAGGAAATCCTGCCTAGGCATGCAGAAGTATGAGGACATCCATCTCTGCCTCTTAGCTAGCTATCTGCCTTTTTTTTCCCCCAGTGCAATATATTCCAGAAGTGTACAGTTAACCTAATCCTTTGCAAATTTGCTTCATTTTTACATGGCAATGCCCTCCTCATTTGCCGTTTCAGCACAGTGTGTTCTACTGTAGCAAATCTTACAGAAAGTAACGGTTTTATTTGCAAGTAAGAAGCACAGCAAGTACCTATGTGGGAAATGCTAGCAAGGCCAGGCTCTAATTTCCAGACTGGGAAGCAGCATTATGCTTTCTCCTCTAACAGGAAAGATTAATAACCAAACTGGCTTAACTAATGGTTTAAAGCAAGGATTGCAAACTTGGTCCTTTATCAACTCTGACAACCAGATTTAAGTGTAGTATTTGCACCAGTGCAACTGTTTGATTACATTACAACTTTCACCAGCATGCTTCAAAATGTGAATACAACTACATTGTTTAAAGGCTTCATAAACCAGGACATTTTAGTTCCACTTCTTCGCAGATGCTTATATTACACAGATGCTATGGTGAAAGCGATAAAGTCATCTTTTTTGCACCTATGCAAGCCATACCTTCAAAAAAGAACTCAAGATCTTTGTGGCGATAAATAAGATAATCGCAAAATATAATGTCTTGTTCCAGCCATTTTAATAGAAAAATTAACTAGTAGATATTCAAATGTTTTAACAAAGCAAAATAAAAGTACTGATATGGAAAAAATTGTAATGATTAATAAAAGATAAAACATATCATACAATCAGTGGGAAAGGGGAAAGCGGTATGTTTTGCGTGTTTGTGCTTCAACTGATATGAGGAGAAACAAGGATGGAAAAATGTTTTATGGACCATAAATGGGTTAAAAAAGAGACACAGGAAGACAAATGTTGAATCATGCTAGTAGTTCACCTAGTACAGCATCCATTTTCCCAAATGTAAAGCAGCAAAGAATCAGCAAACAGAAAGAAACTGTACAGAAGCCTAAGGCTTGCTATTTAGGGCAGCCTGTTTCAACACCTCCTGTGCTATTCTGGCATATTTGGAAAAATCACAGATAAACTTATACTGGGAGGAGATGCAAAGACATAGCAAAGGTGGGGAAGGGTCAGAGAAGTTATTAAGTAGAAGCAGAAATAATTATGTGGACTCAGATACAGAAAGTGGAAGGTAAGGAAGTCTTTTCGTGATACAATATAAAAAACTTGGAACAATCTAGCCTCAGAGAGGGCTATGAATTTAGCAAAGGGCAGTTAAGACATTGGCACAGTGAAAATTTTAGATTATATTCTGAGGCAAGTATAAACTATAGCAACCACTTTTTAAAGGTGATATTGCATTCCACCTTGCCATCTTTAATCCTCCATTTCATGAAAAATCACCTGTTTTGTCTCCATGAACGTGGCTTTAGAAATGAACAAAAAATCTCCCCTCTAGGTTTTCTTAATTAGGTTTTCTAAATCTATTACCCTATTTGATTGTAGCTTGCCCTGATCAATAACTCCTTCTCTTTTCACCAAGATTTAGGGATTTTCGACCTTGCTTCTCTGTATACTGGCAGTAGAGCAAGCAAAGGCCATGCTCCCGAAAAGGGCCCTATTTGCTTCCCATACCCCACCTGTTTTGCCCTCCTCTTTGCAGGGGTCAGAGCCCAGAAGAGGATGGAGAAAGCCAGCTAGACAAGATGGAAATGGGAGCTCATGCTGATGGAGAAGAAGGACACAGGATCCATAAATTCTCCCTCTGTCTTTGGGATCAGGATACCTTAGCACAGTCGCAGACTCTAGAAGACCAATGTCAGGGAAAATAGGTTTCACAGGTAGAGTTCAAATGAAGAGGGAATTAAGTGATGGGAATTTGTGGAGGTCATTCTTCCCAGCAAGTCAATGGAAGGAGGATGTAAGTGTTCCTTTTGAACAGTTTCCAAAGGACAATATGAGTTACAGTCAGAAAAAGCCTAATCCTCATTTTCCCATTCTGCACTTTGTTTTTGACCCTTCTAACTGCAGAATAACATCTCTGTGGCACTTTGTGCATGTGCAGAAATTGTCAGGGATGTTTATGCCTTGACATGTGTAGATAATGTGTTGTGTGTGTTTATACACATAAACACGAGAATGCTCACATGCAGGTCTGTGTTTTTATGCCCGCAATAACAAAGGCTCTACTTTTGTTTGCACTGTCCGTATGTTAGTTATTATCTACCTGAAGTGGAAACCTCCTAGTCCTTTCAACATTATAACTACAGTGGATGTGAACTCCTGGGCTCTCTCTGGTGTCTGTGATTTAATTGTTATGAGAAAACCTATTTGTTTCCCCACATGCACCTGTCCCCTTCCCAACCTCTTCATTTTTTAAAACCCTGTTTACTTTATCGAGCTGCATGAACTGATTAATAAGCTGCCCTGGTGCAAACAATGACAAGTCTGTATTTCTTGTTTATTATATTGATATCCAGCACAGAATGAGGCAGCATATTTCAAATACAATTATTGGTGATGTAGCAGTAAAATATAGAAGTGGGTAAACTCAGCTGCTTAGCATTTCAAAGAAGGGCTAAATGATATTAACCCTAGTTCAGAAGTGGAGAAATGCTGGCACTTCCTTGTGAACACACAGAGGTGACATTCATGCAGGCACTCACTATGCTACAGCCCTGTCTGAGAGAGCAGATAGGAGCTCTGGCTCCAGGTTCAGGTCCCCACTTTCCAACTAGCTCAAAATTTTGACCAAATCTTAATTCTTTTTTGCTGCAAGTGGCAGCAGAATTTGGCCTCTGTGTTGTAGCATCACAGCAATGTAGAAAAATAATCGAGAATTTCAATAGGCTATTTGAATGAGAAGTCCAGGGAAGATTTAAGTGAACCATGGGGAGATATCACGGGTTGGAAATAGTTTTTGTACTATTTTCATTTAAAAATCCACAAAGTAACCTTAAAAAAACCCTCTTTTCCACCCAGATTCTTCTTTAAGTAGACTCCAGTACTGTATTGTGTATATGCCCAAACACTGGCTCTGGGAGTTGTTTCTCAAGGAACAGAACAAGTATACTTACTGTCTATAAGCTTATTGTTTTTATTTTTATTGTAGTTTGGATTGAAATATGCAAGACAACAGGTAGAGATTCTGGGAAATTGGGTAGATCAAACAATAGTGAGACGGGAACTAAGTCAGACAGAGACTAACTTACTTGACTTAGATCACATAATGCATCAAAATTGCTACATGCCAGGCTTATACTTTAACCACAGCAGCATCCTTTCTCCCATATAGCTGTCTTATTGGAAATGCTCAGGGCCAGCTTTTTATACACTGCCTCCTACACAGATGGGGCCAGTTTTCAGAAGCGCAACACTTTCAGCCACAAACGTAGGGAAAAGGTTTGCAGAACAGTTCTGCACCCACACTCACGAGTCCTGTTTGTCATGAACAAAAAATTTATGAATGTCATTTTGGCAGTTGGCTCCCTTTGAAAATCAAGCCTTTGCTATTAGGGAGGAAAGGAAGTCAAAGACTGGTTTACTCTATGGTTTTCTTAGTCATGGTATGTGATTCTGAATAACTGCTTCCTCTGCCAGAGTTTTTTCCCTGCCCCATTCTGTTCACTCTCATTTACATAGTTTTGGAATGCTGTTATTCCCACATACATACAGCTACCACAACGAATGCCTGCTTTAATTTGCCCCTAGTAAGAAGTGTCACAAATACTGATGTTTGGATATTGATCATCAAACTCCTTTGCCCAGGATCTTTAACCATTCTCCATGCAACCATTCTGATGGTTCTCATTTTCACTGGTATAAAAACATGCAATAAAATGTCAGCGTGCGCACATGTATGTACAAACTTTGATAATAACACAGAAATGCTAATTTATTTAGATGGGATGCCCTAATTTTGTGCTTTGGCTTCAAGGAGAGAGTTGCAGAATCATAAATGAAACTTCAGGCCTCAGCTCCCACATCAAGAGGATCTTAAAGTATCTGTTCTTTTAAACATCTATCCTTAAGTAGGCTTTTGAGAACATGATTCTCTCTCAGTAGACATCTGTACCTGAAAGGAGTAGATTCTCAGTTCAGCCTAGGTTTATTACTGGAATTTAGAGTAATGAGTGCATTTCTGCTGAGCAGAAAGTGTGGTCTGTGTCTCTGAAAGCCAAGAAAGTGAGGACAGGTACAGGGAGGATGGAAGAAGAGTTTCCTAAGAGAATAAGAGGAGGAGGAGTGCAATCTTGCTGATTATGCTTGGGTTTGACACACAGCCCCCGGGTGAAGCAGCTTCAGTCCCTCTCCCTATAGTCTGCAAGCTTCCTGCAGCACCTTCACTCTTGTCTCGCCAAGCCCACAGAATCCTCTCTGCTGGGAAACAGCAAAGGGTGTCCTGTGGGTATGGATAATACAGTGAAAAATCCTCCCTCTGCTCTTCCTCCCTCCAAGAGCTGCCTGCTGTAGTCAGAAAACGACATGCCTCTTGTGCTGCCCCCATTTCATCTTGAGTCGTTTGAATAGCATCGTTCTTTAGCCTAGCAACGAAATAGTAAAATGCTGGCACACCCTGGTCCCAGAGTGACAGCGCTGACACTACAGATGTCAGAGTGTTTTAATACCAGAAGCTGCTGCCAACTCTTAAACAATGGCTCAGGCATGACAGGAGGGATCAAGGAGCTTTCCAGCCCCTCAGGCCAACTGCTTCCCAGGGATGAGTCCTGCCAAAATCTTTGACCAAATGCGCAGGACTACAGTGGTAGAAGCAAAATCCATCCCAATTCCAAAAACCTCCAAGATTAGAGTAGTGAGAACCCAGCTAAGTATTATCACCCTTGCGGTCCAAATCCAACCCATCATCCATCTTTCTCCAGTTCTGGCTGAGTTTTCGTATCTCATGTGGCAGAGGATTCCAGAGTTTACTCTTATATAAAGGTGTTTACTTCATTTAGGCTAAAATGAGTAGCCTCTCGTTATTAAGTCCCTGCAGGAATTGGCAGAACAGTATGAGGACCTGTAGACAGGGTCTGTTTTTCTTGGTAGCTGGGGTGAAGGACCACTGAAGGCAGCTATCCCCTGAAAATGCTGTTGTGGCATTCTCTACTCCCACTCCCTCTCTGCTGCCAGCATGCAAGTAATTCCTCTTGAAGTCAGTAAAATGTCCGTGCAGGTAAAGCCCATCTCAGCTGGAATACATGTGGTGGCAGAGCAGTGATTTTTTTTTTGCTGGGCTTCAGGGGAAGAGTGCAAAGAAGCCAAAAGGGAGGTAAACCCATGGTCTTGAGTGCAAAGGAGGAACACTGTGGTTGCTCATGTGGGTACATGGGTGAGGTGAGGTTTTGAGGTTCAGATGCAGTATCTCACCAAGAAAGGTGAGACTTAACTTGACATTTGCAGGTTTCCTGCTATTCTGGTAACAGCACTAAGTGTGCTCAGCTCTACCTTGAGTTAGTAAGAGAAACAGAGAGGAACTGCATGTCTGGGAGCCACAGAAGAGCCCCCAGGGAAGCTGGGCAGATGCTGTCCTTGCAGCAAAAAGTCTAGCAGTCCCATGACTGTGTCTTTAGAGCTGTTTATAAATTTTCTGTTCCTGGCAATGACTTTGACAACAGAAAACAGAAAAAGGTTTTGACTTTTTTGAGAAGTTTTTATTCGCAACCTTTGGAGGCATTCTTAAAACTACATGTCTGAAAAGTAAAAACTATTTGGGGATCTTTTGGCTGCAATGTTTTGATTGTCCAAGCTGAAAACCACTGGGGAGAGGGAGAAGAAATAAGGGAGGTTTCCAAACTTCTATTAGGAAAATTCATTTTTAATTGAAAATTGGTATTTGCTGTGGAAAACTTCTACTTGATGAAAACACACATCTCTGTGGAAAACATGGTTTGAAAAAAACATTTCACACAGCTCTTTTCATGCTCACACTGCACAATGAACTGCAACCGGGGAGCCATGGGATGAAATTACCTGATCTCTGAAAACCTGAAATGTAGGAAATCAGCTAGAGAAATGCTGCCTGCCTTTACAACCAGATGTGATGGGCTAATCCTTTTTCACTATGCATATCCTTAAAAATGCTTTTCACTCCTATCTCTTTTCAAAATTAATCCACTTTAAACATGTAGCATCTTGACCGCAACTTCTGGAGATGTTAAGGATCTTTATGTCAGAAACAGTTCTCACAAAATCAGCATTTTCTGAGGGAAAATTTCTATCTTGCCAGACAAAAAAAACACCCACAGNATCACTCACCTTCTGTGATCAGATGTTTTTCTCACAAGAATACATGCTCCTGAAGCATGTTATGTTAGTGTTGAAAAAACATCTGCAAAGGTTGATCATGATTTTGAGGGTCTGGGCAAAAAAAAAGTTTTGTGAGAGATAACAGAATAGCAGTGGATACAGTCTACATCTTCAGACCCTACAAATTACTCCCTAAGAGTTCTGGGTTTAGTTTTCTATTCTGGGGCAGTCTGAGGGGCTTCGCATCCACAACAGTCTGCTCACAAAAGGCGTTATGCTGTTTCTGACTGGCACTCCTAGCTCTAGTCCTACAGCAGGAACACAGAACAATCTGGTAGCACTGTAGCTCTCATCCAGACTACTCACCTTACACTGCCTTTATGCCCAATGCAGAGAAAGTTGCTAAGATTTTTTTTTCCCCCTCCTCAGGATAATCTAAAATAGATCAGATCACCCCCTACAAAGCTCTGTTTCTCTGCATTCACTATAAGAGGAATCTTAGAGGATAGGTCCATACGTAGAAACCCTGCTTTCGCAGATACCTAAAGCTAAATGAGATTAATACTATTGTGATTCCCACTTTTGGGAGCAATGAGGGAGAAGAGTGACCTCTACAGCTCAGCCCCTTCCCAGACCTGTTGTCCTGGGAGGAAGGATTCGCTCTCTCCCTTGCTCACACTAATCCTGCCAGAAGCAGAAAAAAAAGAAAAAAAAAAAAAAAAGATTTAAGCCAAACTTACAGAGCCAGGTGTTTAATGGCCACTTCAGATATACAAGTGTCTGTGTCCCTCAGGTTAAAAGTTTACTGCTGAAGGCTAAAGGAAAGTCAATTTTAAATTAAAATAAAGCTAAACATCCAGAGACATTTTAAAATATGTTACCCAGAAGATGAAGACCTAGCTTCCTTGGTTCCTTCACTGGTCTTGCAAATTTTAATTCATATTTTTAAAAAGGCAAACAAGCTATACTCTGGCAATTTTAACTTCATTTGATTGAAAAGCAAGGTTCTGCAAAAGCTAACATCCACTGCTATGAATGAAACTGTAATGAATAAAAATTTTCCCAGCAACTGGGATGGTTCAAACCCAGCAATACAATACAGGACTTCTGGTAAGACTCCTGTTCCTTCCTGTACTTGGAGGACTTTGGTAGCTAAGGCACTGCGCACCGCAAATGTGTGCTGGGGAGCAGCACAGACTTGTGCATACAGCCAGGCACATTTTTGCTATGAAATGATTCACCCTGATGGCATACAGGGCCACCTTCTCCACATTGCTGCTTTTAAAATGTCGTAACAGCAAGTCTCCAATCCCACTCATACCCCTCCAGCTCACTGCTCTTACACTCTGTCTCAAAGGATCAGAGCGGGTTGGGTTGGACCCCTGGGACCCAGGGCAGTATCTGAGCTTTCAGCAAACACTTATTTCACTCCAGTGCAGCTCAGTGTTTCCTCTTTGGTGTCCACCAGGTGGCACAGGCTCCTGGCAGGTTTACAGACAGGTAATGGGGCAGCAGGCCACAAAGGTGATTTCTGCTTTTCTGGACTGCACCGACTCCTCAGCAGAGCTAGTTCCTTGTTTTTCTGTCCTCAGGGGATGCATGCCGAGTTTCATGCCTGTATCAACAGAGTTTCATCACTGTATTACAACAGAACATAAAAGCACAAAGAAGATCCTAGCGCTGCCAAGGCAGATGCAGCATGTACTATATGTGCACCATAAAATCTGCCATCTAAACAAGTATTATCTTCACTTTATTGATCTGGAATTTCAATCTATAGAGAGATACCACTGACTTGCCTGAAGTTTTAGACCTGTGCCCATCATCAACCCCTTCTTTGTGATCCGCGTTGCAGGGTGAGTCCTGATCCAAAGCAAACGATTGTCTGCTTTGTATCCGGATTTCCTCACCAAGGGAAGAAGCTAGTTCATTCTAAACTACCACCAATGAGCAAACCTCCCATGAGCTGTGGAGCATAGGATATAGCATCTGCATAAGACAGTAGCAGAAACATCAGTGAATGATGCTGTAATCTGCTATGTTGAAGAATTCAGAGGGAGAATTTTTTTTATTAACTGTGGCTGTCTTTAGCACAGCATTCTGCTGTATGCTAATACTTCACTCCTCAATAACGAAACATATCCAAAAGCAATGCTGTGAAGGAGAATCATGGAAGGAGATAAGGAATCAACGCCACATCCCGTGTGAAAGAGCAAGTCCCCAGCCTTGCCTGCAGTCGCCGGTCTGTCACACTGACTGCTGCCTCCAGATAACCGTTTTCCCTTGTATTCTCCACAAGGATTTCAGAGTTTCTGCACAAAGCTTACTAAGTTTTCCCAACTGTCCTGGTTTCAGCTTAATTCAGAGTTCACTTTCTTCCCAGTAGCTGCTATAGTGCTGTGTTTTGGACTTAGTAGGAGAACAGTGCTGAGAACACGCTGATGTTTTCGTTGTTGCTCAGCAGTGATGACACTGGTCAAGGACTTTCCAGCTCCCCACGCTCTGCCAGGGGCACAAGGAGCTGGGAGGGGGCACAGCCAGCACAGCTGACCCCAACTGCCCACAGGGCTATTCCATACCATACAGCATCACGCACAGTATAGAAACTGGGGGAGTTGGCTGGGGGGCAGCGATCGCTGCTCGGGGACGGGTTGGGCATCCGTCAGTGGGTGGGGAGCAATTGCATTGTGCATCACTTGTTTTGTATATTCTTTCATCATTACTAATATTATTATTTTCTCTTTCTTTACTGTCCCATTAAACTGCCTTTATCTCAACCCACAGGTTTTAGGGTTAAACCACAACACCAGCATTTGGAGGGGTAACAACTTCTAGGTCCTATAGATCAGCTCTGGGAGGATTTTACATGGCACGTAAGTACGTTAACATCTCCCACATCACAGATGAGGCACAAGAGGCATCAATGTCACAACAATGGCTTCACCTTCCCCTCATGATGGAAGTCTGTCCCATGAAGCTGTTCCCTGCTGAGCCATGCTGCCATCCCTGTGCCTCCCCAGGCAGGGAACAGGGATGCCTTCACTTCCCACCAGGCCCCACGAGCATGGCACCTCCTCAGCTGCTGCCTTTGTGTTGTGCAAACTTGTTCTTATGTGAGGGAAGAGTGCCATGAATACTCCAACTTGCTCGAAAAACGGTATATTAAAACTTTTCACATCCCTTGGGGGGGCAGCTGCCTCAGCAAGTGAGCCCCTCTTCCCCTGGGCTGGCTGACAGGGCAGGCAGCAGCGGGGTGCAGCCCACAGGACGAGCAGCAGGAGGCCCTGGCGCAGCTGATTTTATCAGCCTCAGGGGATTTAAAGGCAAATCCCAGCCCCGGCTCCCAACAGAAAATGACAAGATGGGCCCAGGCAGCTGGGGCACCATGTTCAGTGGTGATCGTTCCTCCTGGCTCCCAAGGAGCTGGACGGTGCTGCAGTCATGGCTGTGTCAGGATGTCAAGCACATCTCCGCTGAGGGAAGGTGCCTCGCTGAGGCTTCCGTGGAGCTGAGGCACCCCAAGAACCCCTGAGGCCTAAGGCAGTGGGGTGAGCGGCACCTGCGTCCCTGCAGGCAGGCAGGGCCTGAGGCAGGGGGAGCCCCTTCTCCAGGGCTCCTTGTTGCCGCAGGCTGGGTGGGCAAACCTCAGAGGTGGGAGAGGGTGGAGGAAGGGGTGAGGCGGTGGGAGAGGGCAGCTCCTGGGTGCGGGGGCCTGGCAGGGAAGAGAGCTCTGCCAGGGGTGCCTTGAGGCAGAGGAAGCACAGCCCTCAATCTCCCTATTTGTGCCCTACTGACTTGTCCTGCCTCTTATTTAAAGTGAGATTTATCCGGCTTCATCCATCAAGCCTTGCTCCTCCTCCCCGTGTTGCACCGCTGCATGCCCTGCCACGGGCCTCCCCCGTTGCCTCAGGCCTCTGCTGCCACCTCCCTCAGCTTGGGGCACCGCGTTCCTCGCCTGGCTTCCCGAGTGACTCAACACCTACAACAGCTTTTTAAACTTCAAGCGCGCCAGGGAGGCCGCCCCCCTCGCTGCCACTGCTGGGGCTGACATGCTCTTTCGGTGTACATGCTAACGGGGAAGCGCGAAAGCTCGAAAGCAGCTGTGTTGCTGGTGGGAGCCACCTGACACCCTCCGCCCCCCGAGGGTGATGCTGCCTGCTCTGCCGCTGCGTGTCACCGCCTCTTACGTGATCACTACATGACTCCAGCTTTCCTGGGACCTGGTTATGCGAAAAAAGAAAAAAAAAAGAAAAAACAAAAAAAAAAAAACCCAAACCACAAAAAAAATCCTCACTGACCCACTGACATGTTTCTCGGTGCAGGGCTGTCACAAGTGGGCGTGTGGTAAAGCAGTGTTCAGCAGAAGAGGAGTTCCTCGTCCCCCTTCTCGCCTTGCCTGGGTGGCTCTTGGGTGAGGAGCCAATGCCGGATGACTCTGGGTGTCGCGTCCGATCCGCAAGGTAAGTCCTGACCAGGTTGGTGAGAGGGAGTTCATGGCATTGGGGCTCTTCCAGGTGTTGTGGGGCAAAGAAGGCAGCAATACCCTACCAGAAAACCATTTCTACATTTGTTCCTAGACCCCTGCTAGCTTTCCTGAAAAGTGAATGACTTTTGGTGTGAAAATTGCTGGCTTTTTTGACTTTTTTTGTCTCTTCATCTATTTTCCTTTTTCCTTATTTAATCTTTGGGGGTTTTCTCCCTTTTTCTCTTTTCTCCTTCCTTTCTCTCTCTCCCCCTTGTATGTTTACCTCTATGCACTCTGTGCTTCCCCCCGCTATCCCTGAATTTATCTCTTTCTCTCAACTTCTGACGTTCAGCACTCCTCCCTGCCACACCTGCCAACACACCAACACCTGTATGCGCATGTACATGGATGCATACACACTTACCATATTGCAATGCCTGATATCTTCCTCCCTAACTTCTCTTCCCATCCTCAGGGGGAGTGATGGAGGTGGTTGTATTTGTGGATTTTGTTGTATGCTTCTACTGTGTTTGCTTCGTTGTCAAAGTTGGACATTTTTGCTGCCTGTTCTTTCCTATGTGCTTATTTTGGTTCAATCTCCTCTTCACATCAGAAACACCAACGTTCATGCACTTGTACATGCCTGGCTCTAAGACTAAGGAAGAATTTATTTCCTGTATTGGGCAGATTTTTGTTGTTTCTAGAGCATAACCTATTGTCTCTATGGAGCCAATATAGCAGTAGAGCTTGATAATTACATAGTGAAAGTAAGGTGCTGGATTTGCAGCCCTGAAGAGAGGGGGTCGGCACCATCTCTGTGGAGGAGACACAGTAGAAAGGTGGCTTCCTTGGAGAGGACCCACCTCTCAGCAGATGGAGCCCTTTGCATGTCTGCACAAACCTTCACTTGCAGAGATGATGAGGCCAGGAAAGGCAGTTGACCTTAGTGATAGCAGTGGTTAGTATAAATGAATGATTGCCTAGGCCAAGAACAACTCCCGTCACGGAGGTCCCTGTATGGTATTGGCATTTGCTTAACTTTGTGTTTTAACCACGGCAAACTCTGCTGTGAATTTCCCAAGCTAGTGAGCTTGCACTGAAGGCACAACCTGTTTTGTTCCAGCTGGTCTCTATGTGCTTCAGGCCTTTTGCTTCCATCTCCCTGTCTCCTCATCCTCTTTGTCCCTGGTCTAAATTTCTCCTATGACAGTTTTGGCCAGTTTTCACAGCACTGGAGTCCCTAGATGCAAACCTTTTCTGAAAACCTTTATGTCAAAGTCTGTGTAAAAACACAACATTCGAAAATCAGCTTTCCCTTTGCTTGCTCTGCATGGGAAAGATACTGATGTGTATGCCCTTCACTATGCCCCTTACAGTATCAGAAACACTGAGAACCAGGATGGAAAACACAAAAGATCCAGGCATTGAAAACGTTAAAAAATTATTAACACCGTGTAGGACTGTTTGTTTCTTTCTATCATTGCTTAGCTTGTAATGTGGTTTCTTCAGTTCAACAAAGCTTCTGGGGGCAAGCCTTTTCCTCTCTTGCTTTGAAAAACCTTTTGCATCTAATTTCAAAGATGGGAAGGGGTTGTTGTCATTTTCCCCTCTCCCTCTCGGACTTCCCCTTCTGTAGCAAGTTTGAGAGAGAAAGACAGAAAGAAATCTCTTCCAAAGGCATGCAAGATTTATATAAAGGCAGGTGATACATACTTATTATACCTGGAGGAAGGTGTAAAATTATTGTGTGTTATTTCTGAAGCTTGTGTTGAAATAGTTCTCATTTTGAATTTTAAAGTTGATTCCTGTCATGAAATTTTTATACAAAGAAAAGGCATATTTAATCCCTCTTTTTCTACTTGAGGTTTATTGACCATATTTTGATTCAGCAAAACAATACATTTTGCAATGAAGAAAATGACACATTAAATATTTTGATTATATTAATTAAGGTGAGTGACAAATGTCACAGTCATGAACTCAGAGGATTTACTAACCTCCACTTCAGAGGCAGTCTTTGGTGTCAGAAGCACTTTAAAGTGGCACGAAAATCTACAGCCTGGGCTGAACACTACTGCATGGCCTGTAAGCACAAAACCAAAGGCTATACCTTGAAGCCACTTTTTCTACTGGCTTTCAGTGAACTCCAAAACACAGCATTTCCTCCCCTGTGGGTGAAAGTATCCACAGAGTTTCTCATTAATGTTGTTACCATTAATTAAAATGCAGGTGGTTAGGAATGTGCAGTCAATAGGCCTTGGAAATACTCCTGAGAAGAGGTCCAGCTGCCTTGGAGTAATCGACTCCTTCGGGCACACTGTGCATCCCTTACCATGCAAAAATCATGGTACATTCAAACTTTTTCAGGTCGCTGTGGTAGCAACGGCCCTTTCCTAGCTCTTTGTCTGATGTTAAACCCAATATTCTTTGTATACTTAATAGTCATCACAAGTAATATGCAGTAGAGAAAACTCTAGAGAGAAAAGCTGATATGCAAAATAAAATGAAACTGCCATCCTGAATTCTGTGGAATTAACCAAATTTCCCCTTCTACGTAAGTACCAAGATAGTAGATATAAAATGCAAGTTAATGAAACAGTGTACATTTGTTGAAAAAGCTGTGAGTCTCATATGATAGAGATGCGTATCTATCTGGATGTTGCAAATCTGCCAAACCTCAATCTGCTGTTCATAATCACTTGGTTATTTATATAAGTGACATAAAATGCAGTCCAGCTACAGAATCTTGTTATTGCTAGCAGACACGTATTAACAGTAAACTAGTATCAAATGCAAGCTAAAAAAACTCTTTCTGAAGGTTTTTAATGAAATTATTTGAAAAGTTGTCATTAGATAAATAAATTAAGACTGTGGGAGGAACTCTCACATTCACTGTCTTTCAATGCCAGTAGCGTGTGCTTATTTAGGTGAGAAATGAAAAGATGCATTTTTTTTCCTTAAAAGTCAAATTTGCAAACTCTCCTTGGATTTAAGCATTTAGCAGGGCACTTTGATGAGGTTGATAGTAGGATTTAAAAGCACCATCTCTAACTTCTAAATTTCTTTAATAGTTCATGCTGTTGCCTCCAAACATTTTGATGTCTATTCTTCTTCCCAGCCACCCAACCTTTATACCTGATACTCCAGCTCACCCTCATTCCCATTTGGCTCTGGGATTTCTAGCATCATAAAGCAGTTCACATTTTCATCTCACCAGATTAAGAGGGCTCATTAATTTTCAGTGCAGCTTAGATACACACATCTCTAAATGGTTTTAGAAAATATGTTGTAGATACCTGAAATTGTTACTGCTACAATGCCACATCCCATTTACGTTCTAGTAGATTTTGCTCCTGAATTTCACAAATTATTTCTGAGAATGTGAGTAAGATATTTTCAATTGATTTTGTAATTTGCATTTTTTGTCATTACAGATTTTAGGCAGCAGATTGGTCTAGCAGAAGCAACCCGTTCATAAGGTGTACTCTTTATTTAAGCAAATTTAAATTAACATAACATATATGATAATGCACATCCATATTGTTTGACAGTGTATTAAGAACTACAAAGACAGGACAGGAAATCAGCCCTTGGGTATTTTTAGACCTCACAGATTACAACTGAGTTGTTTGCAAGAGACTACATTCAAAAAACAACAATATATTAGTGACCCTAAAACCGTTTTCCTAAGAGTTCCACTGGCAAATAGTTTGATAAAAAAAAAAAGGGAAGCTGTTTTTAGGATGACTTCTAAACATCTTTTACTTCAAATTTACCAAGCAAAATGTCTTTTCAAAAAGGCATTTTCATATTGAAATTGATCAATTCCTTACAAGAGAAAATGGTTAACTACCCTGAAATATTTAATCTGAGATAAAACCAAAATGCTTTCTCTTGATTCTGTAGAAGCAGTTTTGCAGCTGTTCAATTCAGCCATGGAAAGAAGTCTTGTAGGGCATTCCAATATTAGCTGCACTTTGCACCTGAAGAGGGAATTCAGGTACATAAATAAATAGAGGGACAAGAGTCATGGAGACAGTATAATGAGATCAAAACTCTAGCTTCAGTGAGAGCAACACAATTTTGTGTATTTTTTTACATTCCCAGCAAAACCATTCTTCTGCTCTGTATAGCTAATACCTGCATTGCAGAATTTGGACATGGGCAGCAGATTTGCTTCTCCTGTCAGAAGACAATGATGATGCCTGAGAGCAGGTTTTGCACCCTGCATGCAAAATCTAGTATATCATGAGTATAGAGGTCTGAGCACTATAAAATGTCAAATTCCAGTTTGCTGCATTCTTCCTAGTGGGGTGGGAGAGAATGAAGCTTTGAATGAAGGACACTGGTCTTGTCATGTCAGTGTAGCCGAAACAGTCAAGTAGCCACTCCCCAAAACTACTTTATATATGAGGTGTGGACATTTTAAACAGATGATTGTTTTTAAATCCCTTCCATGTATAATATTGAAAGTAATTAATAGCCAGCATTGCTTTTGATTTAAAGAGAGTGTGGCAGTAAATAACTATTCTGTTGATTAAAAAACGCGTGAGAAGAACCTTTCTCAGGTCCTCTCAGACCAAGCAGCAAGTACTGAGAGCCCACCCAAAAGTTGGAATCTCCTGTTTCTACGCATGATAGATGCCCTTGCTGTATCATACAGAATACAGGACTTTACATTGTTGAAATATCTAGATATGGCAAATTTTTTACCGCTCTGAATTTGAACTTTTCTGTGCTGTGGCTTATAACAGGCTAAATTTCTAGGAGACATTCAAAGATTTGTTGGGAGAAGGAAAATGCAGTTCATAAGTGTACTACATGCCAGTTATCCTGTATCTAGCATCTCTACTTATCAGAAATAATTATTGCAATAATTAACTGTAGGATGACTTCCATGCCAGCATGAGTGGAATAACCTGCAGACATCAGGCGGTATTTCAGAAAAGACTAATGACTCCAGACTCTGACACGTCTGATTGCCAAACGTAACAGGCTTAATTTAAAAAGACTGCTTTTTAAATTCAGGCATCCTTTAAGATGTCTCAGAACTGCAGTCCTTTAATAAAGAGACTCTAAATCATGAACTATTTTAAGAAAATATTCCAGTTCTAACTTTAAAATATGTCTTCTCTGCAGCTTGTTTTTAAAAGCTAATTTGAAGTGGTATGGAGTGGTAAAATCAAAATGTGAAGAACTTTTGGTTTTGTTTTTGTTTGTTTGTGGGGCTGTTTTTTTGTTGTTGAAGGGAAGCTTTCTATTTGCCTTGTTTTTGAGACTCCTCAATGTTACATTTTCAATCCTCTGCATCCACAAGAGCTGAACACATTTTTCTCTAATTGAAAGCTGAGACTCTACCTAATGAGGTAACTTCAGCTAACAGAGGCTTTCAGGAAAACAGCAGATATTAGGAAAGTCTTACTAAGCTTCAGGATATTTTGCCTGAGCAACTCCGAAACATCTGTCCATCTGCTAGCAACAACCCAAGAACCCGGCCTCATCCTTATGATTCCTGCCCTGACTTTTTCACTGAAACACAAACCTCTAGAGCACAATCCAGTTTTTGCTGTTTAGCCTTTCTCACTCCTTGTAATTTGTCTCACAGTTGCCCCTGGCTGCAGTGTTGTTCTCTGCTTCCTGGCTAGGTTATTGTGTAGTATTGGTTTGACGCGTGCTCTAACTGAGCTACCATGTCAATGTGGCCACGGCAGCTGGGGGAGTGAAGTGTCCCCTGTGTTTTGGTCTTCAGGAAGTCAAGGACTGGTCCCATGTTCCTGGGGATCTCGCAGATCTAAGAGCTCGAGCAGATGAAAACGCTTTGGTGAGTAATCTGACGCGCGTCTAGCTGAAATTTGTACCAAGGTCACGGCTCCCTCCTTTTTCAAACCTGTGCAATAAGTCAGATACGATGCAATTAAGAGCAGAAAGTCAGAGAAGATGAAGTTAACAGTGGAATTTGGCTTTGTGTTTTGAGAAGGAAGAATATCTTTATTCTCTTGTGGAGTCAAGCAGTTTAGGCAGAAATTCCCACTGTTTCCATCTAGTGAAAGTGTACTGTGAATGTTAATATTGCAAGGAACAACCCAAGGGATGGAAGAGAGAGTTCATTGTCTTTTGCTGGTTTCTGTAAAGAGTATTATAGTCTAGCTGCTGATTTCTGCTGCTTTGGCAGAAATCTGGAATAAGTTGTACAGCATTAGTGGAGGCACTCCAGATTTGACTCTAGTGTAGTTTCAGACAAAACCCAAGTTCTAATTTAGAGCCTTATCTTCTTTTCTGATGATTTAAAGAGAAAACTGCAGCAATCAGTTTGAATCTGGAAAAATTATTTCTAGGACTGGACCATGTGAATTTACATAAGCAGTTTACTTTAGTTACCCAGAAATAAGTATTTTGAATCTGATAAAGCACTGATAAGCACCCTGTTGCTTTGGTCACAGAGAAAATCAATGATTTGGGACTGAAAGTAGAAGTTTCATCTTCAGTACAAGTGGGCTATCACCAGTTCTGTGTATTATAGAAACTCAGGCAGAAGTGGCCAATGCATGACTCTGCCTTGCAAAATCTTCAAAAGTTTAATTTATTTCCTGTGATAGCAGAGTGAAAGGGAAACCTCTGACAGAAAATCTTGATATTAACAATTAATGAATGAGAGACGTGGTCATGCTCTGCAGTGAATGCCCTTTGCACACGCATATGAGTGGAGGAGGCCTGGCAGCCTTCAAGACAAGCCCATAGCGATGGCTTACTTCCTTTAAAAAGGAAAGCTTTTAGAGAGCATCAGGTCCTTTGACAGGACTTCTGCAAAAGAACATAAGGATGGGAGTCTTCCTGCCAGAAAACAATGAGAAAGGCACCATGCGCAGACATCTGTGGTCCTTGGTATGCTCCACTCCTGATCTGCTAAATATTTCTGTACATCTTCGTGTGAAAGGTTTCTGTTCTGTGATCATCAGTGTCTTGTTCTGAAACAGGAGGGTAAACAATGAGATGAGTTTTATTTAGGTTCTGCAAAAACTTTTGTAAATGGGATGCTAAGATCGGTCCTGCATTCTGCTAGTGCTTTTGCTGGAGCTAGGAAAAGACTGGGAGTAAGAGTGGGAGAGCTTGGCTTCTGTTTGTCTACTTAAAGCAAAATAATTTCCTAGGGCTGGAATCTGGATGACAGTACTTTTGGGCTAGCAAAACCCTGTGGGGCTCTAGTGCGTATGTGTGTGTCTATGGCTCAGCGATAAGCTGAGGACCTGATGCAGTTTTCTAAATAAGGAATAATTTGAAGCTGTTGATGTAAGTGACCACACAACAAGCAGGAGAATGGGGAATGAAGCAGGTCCTGGAAGTTTTACTGGCTAAAAAAAGTATTTTGGGTTGGGCTTTTTGAAACAGATATGTGAAAAGATGAAGAAAGAAATTGGGAATATCAATATCAAATATACGAGAAGGCTGTCTTTCCTGATGACTGGTGTTTGCTGGGGACTAGATTTTGAAAAGTGTGTGTGTGTGGGGGGGGAGATGTCAGGTCCTTGTTTTTATCAGGATTTGTTCTGGTTTTCCTCATAAAGTATTGTTATGAACTTTGTGACAGTGGTATCTCTGCAGCTTCTACAGAGCGGGGGATTTTGTAATTTGCAAATTATTCCATTCCTTTTTTAAAATAGGGATTTTGTGTGCCCTCAAGACCTACTAACCACGGATGATTGCATCTAGGAAAGATTAGAAATGTGTTAAATTCTTTCCTGGTGGTTCTTGATTTCTAATTTCCAAGACAGAAAGCCACTGACTTGTTATCTAATTTCCAAGACAGAAAGCCACTGACTTGTTAACATCAATGGCAGCCCTGCTTAAGCCAGCATTTCTGGCCTTGGCTCAGAAAAAGTTCTTAGCCTCTGCTTAATTTTAAAGATGTGCTCAGGTCTCATTGATTTCATAGCCTGCCATGACATTCTTGTGCTATGGAGAGGAAGGGACTTACCTTTGGGACTAGACTGCCTCTCACTTCGTCCTCATGGTGAGGCATCACCGTAACATCTGGGGTAACCTTCACATAATTATGAGCTTTATCTTTGTGAATCGATCTTCACTTTTAAAAAAACTATTGCGACAGCAGATTTTGTCAGATTCAGTATGAACCAGATGGAATTTTCCATCCCTCTGGGTAAGCAGAGAGAGGTGGAGAGCGGATGCAGGGCCGCATGTACTGCCAGTGGCACGCTGTGCATGAGCATCCATCTACTCATTCAACCGGAGTCAGACGTGTGAGTTCCTGGGCTAGTTCTCTTCTCCCATCAGTCGTTTGAGTGAAGATCTGGTGACTGGAAAAGACTTACTGCTGAGTTATACCAAGGTACATGCAGCTACACCTTGCCGGGTCCTGTTAGCACAGCAGACCAAAAGCTGCCGCTTAAAATATCCGCGCGCAAGAATTAACATGTTTATACCTGCCATCTACACTGCTGTGTAGCATAATGGTTTTATGTGTTACTTACTGCTTTTCGATAAACAATGTGACACAGATCTGATACAGTATAGTCTGGTCCTGCAAATCTGTGCACTATGATTGTGCTTAAGAGTGCTCTCAGTACGCCAGCTTCGGTAGTAAATGTATTCTCGTCATGGTAGCGTTGCCAGTTTGAGCTTGATGACATTAGTTAGCTTGGGGTAATTCCAGTCTGTCTCAGCATCATTGCATCCAAATGAAATAGCTCAGACATCTCTGTGCTACCCTGTGTTGTGCAGTGAAAAAACGGCAAGGGGAAAAAGAACAATCCAGTTATTCATGCTTTATAAGTTCCTGGAGCAGGTTTCACCAAGTAGGTGCTGAAACTGAAGGAACAAGACAACTAAAAATGTTTGTAATATATAATACGCAGTAGTATCCAGACTGTTTTCCAGACATAGTTGGCTTTCCAAGGAAATTTCTAGTTGTTTAAAAAATGAATCAGCAAAAATTATCTGAAAATACCAAGATCTTAATTGTTTTGCATTTTCAGCTGAAACACTTGAGTTTCTGAATTCACTTAAACTGTCCCTGCCAAGTATAATCTGATTCAAGATTTGATTCAAGTCAATACTTTCGACCCAAAAAAGCAGAGAAAGAAAAAGGATTTCTTTAAAGTCCTTTCCCAGAGAAAAAAAATACTTTTGTGAAGTATCTTACATTGAGCCATGGTGTGTGATGGGGTCAGCTTTCTTGGGTGCAGAGGCAAGCCAAATGGAGCAAACACCATGAAGACTTCATTATTCACCAGCAGCATGCACAGAGGTATTTGCAGACCAAGAAATGCAAAGAAAAATTGCAATTCACTTGCGAAGAATCATTATTAACTTAGGGGTTTTTAAGGATTTTGCAGTACATTTCCAGTCTTACGGTCTGTTATAGACCCACAGTAAAATTTAGAGGTCAGTTTGTTTCAAATAGAGTAATACCTGAGCTGGTTTTGAGGGTAGTTACCACGAGCTATGCAGTCTCAGCAGTGTGGGCTTTGGCCACAAGGACTGAGGAATCACAGAAGACTTATACAGCTTACAAGCTGTAACACCCAGCAGTTCTGCTGCAGGTGGTTTGGTAATTTTGAGTAGGTGCACATGGTTGGAAGTCTCATACCTCAAGAGCAAAAGACAACGCTAATTCTACCAAGCCACTACAACCAACCTGTTCTGATTAAGCTGCAGAGGCAGTGATTTAATACCTTTAAGCCTAGAATTTTAGTACACCAGAAAGCTCAATATATCTTTCAGACTCTGGATCTGTAGAGAAAAACTTGACTTTCAGGAGTTTGGCATCTGTGGTTGTGGCAAGGTTTCAAAAGTGATCCACTCCAGAGAAACCTTATGGTGTCTTGGAATCTGATTTTCAAGCAAGTCTCCAAATGAGTGCAAAGCTTCAGAGGAAACCAGACTCTAGAAAACCTGGCCCAATGGTGAAAATGCTTGATTTTGAAAATCTGTCCGTAAAGGCACAGAAATATGATGACAGGCTTGCAGCAGCATTTGGTGCTCTGAGCCAACAATCATTTGTGTGTTTTCAAAATAGACGCACAGCAAAATTGTGACTTTGGCATACTATAGTTGTTTCTGAGTCAGTTTTGCTTTGAATTTGAGTTTAAAGCTTCACCAGCAAGAGCGATTCTTCCATCGGTAGCAGCCACAGAAGCAGCTGTCCCAAAGTTCAAGCATATAGGTCATTAGGGTCTCCTCTGCTTTCTCCTTTTCTGCCTGCTTTAATCAATAGACCATGCTATTTCCCATTGAGATACAAAAAACGAGTAATACCTATTCCTCAATAGCACCTGTTAACCGCTGCTTGAGGATGAATGCGAAATACTCAGGAATATGAGTCATTAGAATGATACCCTTTTATCTTAAATAGGCCAGCAGGTTTAGAGAGTATTGTAAAGTATTACCAAACCACAGAATTTTTTTTCTTATTACTAAGGTGAAGAAACAGCAGCAATGATTGAAACTTGTTTACTAAGGTGCTTGCAATGCAGTGGTTGTACAGCGCAGTGTTCCTGGTAGAAGTTTTCAGAGGTTTCTGTTGTAAATCATGCCATGCTCACTGGGGCCTGTTCATTATCTCATTTTATCAGTGTAAATTCTGAATAACTCCTGTGGGTTAGATACTGATGTACTAGAGTGGCTTGAGATTAACAGCTGAGTTCTGATTTAGTTTAGGATGATATAATTTAAGAGTGAAAAAATAGGCGTCTATCAAGCTGCTTTACAGTAGCGTAAAGCAAGGGTAGCTTGGCTCAAACTTTGTACGGATATAAACTGCTTAAATCCTCAATTCTCTTCCCAGATTAATTAAGGTAGGTAAACTCCAATGATGTTTTCGTGGCTCTTATGTATATGGGTGCTGAACTGAGTGTGATAAAGAAGCTAGGAATCAAAGTTTGATCCAAAAATTGTCTTGTAGTTGTAGGGGCAGTTAATTATAGGGTAGTTAATTTCATAATGGAATTATGTGTTTTATGAAAAATAATTGGAAGCTTTCTTCCCTTTGTTTGTTTAAAGTTATATTGAAACTCAAATATAGAGTATGTGCTGAAATCTGTGTACATCATGTGGTTTAGTTTTACGTAGTCCTGCGAAGAGAAGGGATTTGGACTCAATGATCCTTATGGGTCCCGATATTGAGATATTGAGATATTCTATGATTCAGTGTCGTGGAAATAAAAATCAACTGTTTTCACTTCAGAATAAAGAAAAGAAATCTCTAACACAGGGAAGATATGCCAAGTCACTCTATGCTCTTCTATATTACATTGATTTTTTCCTATTTGATTAAAATACATGCATATTTATGTTTGGATTTGAATTCCTTTCATTATGCTATATTTTAGCTAAGAATACTCCTCTCAGCTGTGTTTTTAAATGAGACTTCAAACTCAAAACATCAGTGGTTATAGATATGAATTTGTGATATAAATAGGGGGAAATACAGACATGCAGATTTAAGAAAAAGTTTGCAACTTATAGAAAGAGAATTCATACTGAGAGGTAGTAAAATTTAGATTCATACATTAAAAATTAGTACATTGAGAAGAATAAAATAGAGATATTCAACTTATCAAAATTATTTAATTTTGTATGTAATCCATTTCATCCTCTCTTCTAGGCCAAAGAAAAGGTAAGACCCATGACTATGGTTCACTTCTACAGCACCTATAACCCACTTCCTGGAAATTTATTTAATACTCAAGTTCACACAGTATTTTAGGACATAAGAATGGCCAGAATGAGTCATCTTAAAGGTCCAATATTGTTTGTGATTCCCTTTTTATTTTTGATGACTACGTTATCCTGAGGAGACAAACTCCAGATTTTAATTTTATGTTGTATGAAGATGTGCTTCCTTTTGTTTCTTTGAAATCCACTGCCTGATAATTCCAGTGCACGTTCTTCATTCTTGAGAAATAATGAGTTAGCACTTCTGTTTATAGAAACTGTTCTGAATCTATGGCTGTTCTGGTTGCCCTTTGCAGGATATATTCTAATTTCACTACATCCTTGGGAAAAAGAATTATCTGAGGGTTGAGGGCTTGACTTACGATCACAGAAATGTGACATTCACCAGCTGTTTTATGTGTGTTTTGATTAAAGAAAAGTGTATATTGTCTCATAGATCTGCAGTGAATCAGTTCCTGTTAGATAAAAGTTTTTTCTGGAGGGCTTTGTACAACCTGCTGTAAAGTACAATTCATCAGAGTCTGCTCTGATCTGCTGCTCTGGGTGGAGATAAGAGACAGAAGGGGAGATAGGTCTGAACCAAATCTCTGAAGCCTGAGCTCTGACATGGTCTTCTGTTAGTTGAAAGAAAGCAGTTTTACCAGAAATGAGGATCTTTCGACCAGATAGAGTACATGTACAAAAGCCTCAATACAACATGAGCTCATTTTCACAGAGGTGTAAATGTTTTAGTGTTGTCATTAAACTAGGACATTACACATTTAGCCCTTCACAGCTGTTCAGATGCATCGTAGAAGTGGTAAAGCTGGGTTTTATTGCATATCTTAATGTGTTTATTTGTCTTTACATGAAAACATGGCTTGATTTCTGCCTATTCAGAAAGGTAAGGGACTGGAACAGGTCAAAGGCTGCTCTCTCTAACGAACTAAGGCTTCAGAAAGATGCTCAGTCTGAACAGAACTGGCAGATTTAGTGCAAATCAGAGGCAAAAAATGAAGGAACACTATAATTTTACAATGATTTTGGTGCTTTCTCTTCTGTTCAGGATGCAGATAACGCAGAACACGGCTGATGTTCTGACAAGACATTAGTAACTGCCTTTTACATTTATAGCCGCAGAAACAACAGATACCAATGCACCTTAGGAAATATTGGTTGCTTAATCACTTGACCAAAACAGTTCTACTGCCATTACTAACATTAATGTTTCCACTCCTCCTTGTGGGTACAAGCTGTGTGTCACTTTGTGCACTTGATTGCTAGAGTCTGCACTCATGAAGAGTCCCAAGACAAATGCCATGTGGGTATATGTTCGATTTTGTGGGCTGCAGATATAATAACAGGTAGAGTTTAGGCTCTGTGGCCAAAAACTTGATGCTTTCATACCGGCTCAGCTAAATCTTCATTCCTTACCCTTAAAAGGCCAGATCCTGCCTCCAGTAAGAACTTCCCCTGCTTCCCACTTCCCACTCAAATTCCTTCCAAACCTGCCCCACCTCCAAGTAAGTGTAACTGTGCCCTACCTGTGGTTTGACTCCTGCCTCTTTTCCCGGACTCAACCCTCACTTCTCGCTATTTCACTTACATCTGCATCAAGTCACGTAGCATTAAGTTGAGGTCTGAAGCAAATTCCCACCTTGGCACAATGGACTGGAGTGTGAGGAATCGAACAAATGTGGGAAAGGTTCAACAAATGTGCTGAAATGAGTTTGCTGGAAGGAAAAGTTCAGGCTCATCATTACTTTTTTGTTCTGTCTCACAAATACCTGTTTTGGATCCCTTTTATTTCCGATGCTTCCCAGCTATATTGGACAGTGAGGGTTGGTTACAGTAATCTTAAAACTTCTTATAGGATCTCCTTATGACAGGCACCTGGAGCAAGAGAAGGACAGGGAGAAAACAAACTACTTTACCCAATGTGGGTGGTGAGTTCACACAGTGAAAAAGCCACCTGTTGATCTTTGACTCATTCAACAAAGAAGTCACGTCAAATACTAACCTGAAAAATTCCTGGTAAGTGATTAAGCCCTGAAACAATAGTGTATTTCTGCCTCTTGATGCTGTCGGAAACCACAGGTACACTCACTGAAATTCTCCCTTTGATGCTTTGACATCAGAAGTAATTTTGATCAAAAACCGGAGGAATTACCCCAAACATATTCATTCTAAAGGACATTCTTTGTTTTGGTCTTTAGTTACTCTCAGAACCTTTGTATACCATTTGAGATCTCAAAGACTTATGGCTAAATTAAAATAAAGGCATTCCAAATGTATGTAATTATAAAATTGCACTGATCTGGACAGAGAATACTTTCATGGAAGTCATCCTGATTTAAACCAGAACAAAACTCTGGTCATGCCGAGAAAACTCAGATAGCGAATAGAGGTGGTTTTAGCTATTCTGCAGGTCTGCATTGCGTAGAAATCACAGCTGATGGTAGCCTGCCAATACTGAAGGTCTCTAAATCTGTAAAAATAAATAGTTGATATTTTATCTTCAAGCAGCAGAATATTTAATCAAATAGCTTCTACAGAAGTTTAGCATTTTTAGGCTCAGTGTGCATGTTTCTGCTGTACGATACATATGTAACTCTTTGTGTATATGATGGAACTCCTTTACATATATTCTCACATTGTTTGATTTTCAAATTCCTCTAGTGATCTTTTATGCCTCATTTGGTGGGTGCTAGTTTGAGATACCTTAAAAAGGGATCTGATTTTCAGAAAGAGCTATGCAAAAAAACCAAAAAGAGTACTTTGCTTCCAAAATTTTGTCCTCTGTCATTTGTGAGTGGGATTCTTAAGAAATCACTAGTCACCCTTGGAAAACTAGAGCATTCAAATGTAGTCTTTTATATGAAACTTGGAAAGTGAAGAACACTGGGAATTTTCAAAACCGCTAGACACAAATTACAACTGGACAACATTTAGGTGTTAGTTTTTTCCACAGATGTATGACCTCTTTTGATTAGTGTTGATGTGAACGCTCATGAAGAGCAAGTGGAGCTCCAAAACATGGTTCTTTATCATTTCCGTTTCTTTATGTCCTTCATTGAACTATTGCCCTTCTGTGTTCAGAGGGACATACAGTCCCTGCCCAAAGTGATGTCCTGAATTATTTTTAAATATATCTTCCCCTTTTGTTTGTAGATGGTTATCAGTCATCAAGAAAAGAGTAATTCATGTCACTCATGCAATAAATTGATTTAGCAAGAATGTTGGCTATTAGTCATGCTGATTATTAGCTGTGTTGATTTTCAGAAAGGTCACATGCCAGATTTTCACAAGCTCACAGCATCTGTCTGCATGAACATATATGGCCCAAGCTTTCTGAAGGAGTTTGACTTCTCACTTCACCTGTAGCTCTGAGTATGTCCATTTAATTTGACTCCTAAATAGCTGTTTGAAAGCCAAAAATGCTCAAAATGAATGTTTCTGGTTAAAAACTGAATAACGCTTGGCTGTTGGATGTTATGTTGATTTTATTGCTTCTGAGTTTGGGCAATTTTCAGCCTGAAACATTTTTTTCTTGGAGGCAGAGGGACATTTTCAGCTAAAAAAGTCAGCCAGCCCTCCTCCCCCCAACACTGACCAGCCCTGCCAGGAACCTTCATGATGTTGTTCCCATGACTCAGAAAAGCACTTTGCAATTATATGAACAGGATTATTATAACTATGTGGTGAGCCATGAGTGTATTGCAGTGCTAATAAAGTGTACTGCAACTCGCCAGACACTGTGGAGGGCATTTTGACCGCTATTTGTGCATTGGTCTTTGTGGTTCCCAACAGCCACGTAGTCATGGGGCTAAAATGAAGGGCCGTGTGCAAGGGCTGTTGGGATTGAAAATTTGGGGGGGGGGCAATTACCATAATATTCTGGGGGCAAATACCAAAGGTTCAGTGCATTAGCTGCTAATCAAAGTGAAACAATTATGCCCTTCTTTACCATTTTAGGGTAATCCTGTAGAGGTGATGACTTAACAGGCTCTGTGCTGGCTGCTCCCTCTGGCCCAGCTTTCTGTTAGATGGGACCTAGGTCCTGAGCAGTCTGGCAGTGAAGCATTTCTGAGCGGGATCTTTCCTCTGCTCCTTCCCTAGCCATCCTGTAGAGCTGTCATAACAAGCTGTCTCCTCTTGACTTGACAAAGTAGTTTCCCAAAACTACTAAGTTGGGCTCACAAGATGTGATTCCTCTCACCAGACCTAAGATGCCTGCAAGGTCTAAATCAGAATTAGTCACTCTGGGCTTTCTTACAGTCAATAGACAACAGTCCAGGGAACTCAGATGATCAAATCTAAGTCACTACTCCAGTGTAAGATATATGTCATGCTAAGCTCCCTCACTAGGTTTCTGAAGTATAGAGGGTGCCTGAGGTGACCACATACAGGTGCCTACTTCTAGACACTCACACTAGATCAGCACAATCCCTCAGTCTACCCAGAGGTCAAGAGGGCTGATGTACTTTTCCTGGAAGATCACCATGTTACAGGAAGCTCGTAGCTTAGATGGGGATGTCTGGAGTGTGATCTCTTACTAATTTAATTCATGACTTTGACTGTATTGGTTTTCTCTGCTAGCTTTTTCCCGTAGTCAGGGATGTATCACAGTCATTGGCTTCAGACAGATGCCTCTGTGCCAACACTTAGTGCCATACTGCTGCTCAGCAAGTACTTGCAAGCTCCTAGACAGCATTTTCATAGTGTTCATCCATGTTTGCTTACAGGCCTTTCAAAATCACATACTTCTTCAAATCATAGAATCATAC